>ONZH01023664.1:0-95035 GCA_900303285.1 Rhinella marina | reverse complement strand
CAAGTTCATTAGTGGCTGTGATTTAGGATACCCCTTTTTCTGAAAGGGGTTGTATCTAGAGATGAGCGAGCACTAAAATGCTCGGGTGCTCGTTATTCGAGTCGAACTTTTCCCGATGCTCGGGTGCTCGTTTCGAATAACGAACCCCATTGAAGTCAATGGGAGACTCGAGCATTTTTGCAGGGGACCAAGGCTCTGCCTAGGTAAGGCTGGGTGAAAACCTGGAAACCTCAGAAAATGATGGAAACACCACAGAAATGGACAGGAAACAGCAGGGGCAGCATGCATGGATGCCTCTGAGGCTGCCTAATCCCACCATTACCCCAAATTCTCAGGCAACAGCCTGGTGGTTACCCTCATGGCAATTGTGCTCACCCAGACCAAGAAAGGCGAGGCAAATACCCATCACATGTTAGGGAAGCACCCAACTAGGTGCAACGAAGGTCCATCACCGCCTACAGGTGACACCACTGCTCATGCTGGCACTGTTGTGCTATCCCCCTCCCCACGACGCAGGCATAAGCCTGACACATCATGATGACAGCGTAGTGACACCAACAAGTGACCAAGTTAGATTGAGGTAGCAGTCAAATGTCTGTAGGTGAGACTCCAAAAAATTTGTTTTGGAGTGTCCAAAGTTGACCCTCCTAAAGAATTGTTTAGGAGTGTCTGTAGTTGACCCTTCTGTAAAATATTTTTTTTCCCCTGTTATTAGTTAATGTACAACCCATGGCTGGCATGGTGGGAATATATAGGTTTTGCGTCACAGATGGTCCACTGCACCGTTACATTTTCTTCAAACATTGCCAATTACTTTTTCACTAACTGTTGTCTGGCAATGATAAAGGGTAAGGTGAATCTACTGCGGAAGAAAAGTGTCATCCTCCTACAATTCTACACTTGCTCTCAATTGAAAAGAAGATGTTCTCGCCGTGGCCTTCCTCATAGTGGCCGCTTCTGCGGACGACAGAGGTGGTGTACCTACTGACAGCCTGACCGAACACGATAGCAGACGGGGAGACACTCCCTCATGTAAAATTGTTTAGGAGTGTCTGTAGTTGACCCTTCTGTAAAATATTTTATTTGTTTTCCCTGTTATTAGTTAATGTACAACCCATGGCTGGCATGGTGGGAATATATAGGGAAGCACCCAACTAGGTGCAACGAAGGTCCATCACCCATGCTGGCACTGCTCTCCTATCCCCAGCCACACGATGCAGGCATAAGCCTGACACAGCATGGCGGTGACACCAACAAGTGACCAAGTTACAGGTGAGGTAGCAGGTGAGCCAACCAAAAATTTAGCCAGACGCAGCATGGCGGTGACAACAGAGTGACCGAGTTAGACTGAGGTAGCAGGAGGTGAAGCATTCTCCAAGTGGGCAGTACATGAGCGGCCCCAGGGTCAGACTTGGTCAGAGTATGTGAAATGGTCAAGGTCGCCGAACGCCGGGCTCGACGGCGGACCCGTTTCGGGTTATCGATTGTCGAAATATTGGCTGACATCAAGTTTAGTATCTGTTCTTATCAGTTGCTGTGGCTGTTGGTGGTAAAGTGGTGAGCATAGCTGCTTCCCAAGCAGTTGACCCGGGTTCGATTCCCGTCTATCGCAGGAGGCAATTAAAAGAAGAACCAAAAAAAAAAAAATCAGTACAAGGAGGTTGAGCTGGAAGAGCCAGAGGAGTGCCCTCTGGGCTAGCGTGTGTGGTGGTGACAACAGCCGGATGGAGTTCGAATGACGACGCAGGACCCAAACTTAAAAATTTAGCATCAACCGCTACAGTTGTAAATTATGAGCTTGATCAAGTGTGGCATGTGTTCTATGTATTCTTCTCAGTTTAATACCGCATATGGCAGCTATCCGGAAAAATAGTTTGGAGAGAGGGCCTGTAGGTGGACCTCCGGAAAAATTGTGGTAAAAGAGTGCCAGTTGGACCTCTAAAAAAATGGCGTCAGGTCAGCGTTAGGCAAAGACGATAAAGAGGAGGAGGAGGAGGAGTAGGAGGAGTAGAGAAGAGGAATCGGATACATAAGTAATGATGTTCTGTGACACGTGCTGGTGTAGGGCTGGGACGGCACATCGGGAAAAATAGTGGCGGCTGGGGACCGAATACCGAGGGGCAGCCACCGCCATGAGATTACGAAAGGCCTCGGTCTCTATCAGCCTATAGGGCAGCATCTCCAGGCTCAGCAATTTGGAGATGTGGACGTTGATGGCTTGTGCATGTGGGTGGAACTGTATTTCCTCTTGTGCTCCAGCGTCTGCTGTAAAGACAGCTGAGGCGCTCGTGCCGGGGTCCTGGGCAGGGGGTTGACTAGCAGAGGCAGCGAGTGACACAGGGGAAGGAACAGTGGTGTGACCCGCAGGAGGTGGTGAACGGCCTTGGTTCCATTGAGTGGGGTGTTTAGCACTCATATGCCTGCACATGCTGGTGGTGGTTAAGCTAGTAGTGGTGGCACCCCTGCTGATCCTGGTGTGGCACAGGTTGCACACCACAGTCCGTCGGTCATCCTCACTTTCTTTAAAGAACCTCCAGACTTGCGAACATCTAGGCCTCGCCACGGGAGCTTCACTACGTGAAACAGTTGCTAATGATGCACCAGCTCTGGCCCTGCTTCTCCCTCTGGCCACACCACTGCCTCTTCCAACCTGTTCTGGTGCAGCACTCGCCTCCGCCTCAGAAGCACTGTCTTCACTGGCTTATCAACCCAGCTTGGGTCAGTCACCTCGTCATCCTCCAATTCCTCAGTCTGCTCCCCCCCTCGGACTTCCTGCCCTGACAACAACTTCACCACTGTCTGACAACCGTGTCTCCTCATCGTCCGACACCTCTTTACAAACTTCTTCCACTAAGTCAACATTATCATCATCATCATCACCCGCAGACTGCTTGGGCATCGGGAATGAGGTCAGCAGCAACCTGAGAAGTGGTTTGTGACTCTGGGAAGGGTCCAGAAAACAGTTCCTGAGAGTATGCCGGATCGCATTCCAAATTTTCCTGGGAGGGGGCAGACTGGGGGGGGGAGGAGGTTGAGGTGGAGGAGCCAGAGGAGTGCTCCCTTGGGTAACGTGGGTGGACTGCGTGGAAGACTGACTGGTGGACAAATTACTTGAAGCATTGTCCGCAGTCCACGACATCAGTTGTTTGCAGTGTTGTGGTTTCAACAGTCCTCTACCACGTGTCCCTGTAGGTTGCGACATGAAGCTAGGGAGTGTAGCTCTGCGGCGTTACCCTGCTCCCTCATCAGCAGGTACTGTCTCACCCTGCCCAGGAACACGGCCTCTGCCCCCTGCAGTAATTGAATGCCCACGCCCTCGACCCTTAGCCCTGGGGTTCAACATTTTCTGTATATAAGTGTATTATATAAAAAAAATAAAATAAATGGGCCTGCTGTACTGAAACCCACAAACTTGTTCAATCTGAACAAGTAAATATATAGGTGGATAAGTTAGATCAAAATTACGTATGTTATTACGTACCGTGCAGTATGGAGCAATTACACGGAAACTATTAGATTAGGTAGACTTGGTCTGCTTAGTTGCCACCCAGACAAATGTCGCACAGAGATTTTTGTAATCTAGCTGTATCAGTGAGAGCAAAAGACCTTTTTTAATTAAGTGACGTACAGAATGTGTCACCTGGACAGAAAATACGGATTGTGTTGAGTGGACAGCTGAACTGTGACAGACAGAATGGTTCCACGCAGCTGTGTGAAATGGATTTGTATCACTTAACTAAAACAACAAAAAAACTATTTTATATATATATATATATATATATATATATATTTTTTATAGTTTTTTTTTTTAGTTTTTTTTTTTTTTTTTTTTTTAACGTGACGTGCAGAAACTATCAGAGACCTAACTCAGTCCCGGCTGACGGTGGCTATTTTGAGTGCAACCCATAAAAATGTCGCACAGAGATTTTTATGATCTAGCTGTATGAGTGAGAGCAAAAGACCTGGTTTAATTAAGTGACGTACAGAATGTGTCACCTGGACAGAAAATACGGATTGTAGTGAGTGGACAGCTGAACTGTGACACACAGAATGGTTCCACACAGCTGTGTGAAATGGATTTGTATCACTGAGATAGAACAATAATAAAAAAAAGGGTTATATATGGCAATAGCTGCACTACTAGTGCCAGCCAGCCAAGCCAGGAGACAAAAAAAAAATTCTTGTAGCCCTTAGAAGGGCTGTTGGGTTCTTGTGAGATCACTCCTGCCTAACAAAGAACTAAATGCAGGCCCTAACACTCTCCCTGAAACGCAGCAGCTCTGTCCCAAACGACATCCAGACAGCATCTGAGCCGAGCACCGCGGGCAGTCACTAGTATATTCTAGGGTCACCTGATCAGGCCAGCCAACCCCAGCTATCGACATGTAATGGCCCCACGTGATGCTGGGTGTACCGCAGAGTCTCCTGGCTTGTGATTGGCGTTTATAGGTGCCAAAAATGCACAATGCGGAAGTTGCCATTTCCTCGAGCATGGCGAGATACTCGTCCGAGCAGCGAGCACTTACGAGTACCGTAATACTCGAACGAGCACCAATCTCGGACGAGTATGCTCGTTCATCTCTAGTTGTATCATTTCAACAAGTGGCATTTATCCTGTAGAGAAAGTTAATACAAGGCACTTACTAATATATTGTTATTATTAGAGATGAGCGAGCACTAAAATGCTGGGGTGCTCGTTATTCGAGTCGAACTTTTCCCGATGCTCGGGTGCTCGTTTCGAATAACGAACCCCATTGAAGTCAATGGGAGACTCAAGCATTTTTGCGGGGGACCAAGGCTCTGCCTAGGGAAGGCTGGGTGAAAACCTGGAAACCTCAGAAAATGATGGAAACACCACGGAAATGGACAGGAAACAGCAGGGGCAGCATGCATGGATGCCTCTGAGGCTGCCTAATCCCACCATTACCCCAAATTCTCAGGCAACAGCCTGGTGGTTACCCTCATGGCAATTGTGCTCACCCAGACCAAGAAAGGCGAGGCACATGCCCATCACATGTTAGGGAAACACCCAACTAGGTGCAACGAAAGTCCATCACCGCCTGCAGGTGACACCACCACTCATGCTGGCACTGCAGCTAAAATCAAGTTTAGTATCTGTTTTCATCAGTTGCTGTGCCTGCTGGTGGTATAGTGGTGAGCATAGCTACTTCCCAAGCAGTTGATGCGGGTTCGATTCCCATCTATCGCAGGAGGCAATTCAAAATCAGTACAATATCTAATACGTCCCCCTACCTGGGAAAATTGTTTGGAGAGAGGGCATGTAGGTGGGGGGGGAAGGAGGTTTCGCTGGAAGAGCCAGAGGAGTGCCTCCTGGGCTAGCGTGTGTGGTGGTGACAACAGCCGGACTGGATTTGGGAAAACTGTTGCTTTAACCCGTATGGTATCGATTCTTCTCAGTTTAATACCGTATACGTCCCCTATCTTGGGACCCTATATTTAATGGATTTTTCGAACACGGAAAACGGAAAAAGAGCTTGCTCTGGCCAGGGGAGTGTTTTTCCCACTGCAGCTAAGGGGACGTGTCCATGCTCTGCCTATCACAGGTCAGGAGGCAGATAAAAGAAGAACAAAAACAAACATGAGTGCAACTTCTGATACGTCCCCTATCCGGCTAAATTGTTTGTAGAGTGGGGGCAAGGAGGTTTCGCTGGAAGAGCCAGAGGAGTACCCCCTGGGCTAGCGTGTGTGGTGGTGACAACAGCTGGAATGCATTTGGAAATGCTCTAGCATCAGCCGGTGCAGTATCGATTCTTCTCAGTTTAATACCGTATACGTCCCCTATCTTGGGACCCTATATTTAATGGATTTTTCGAACACGGAAAACGGAAAAAGAGCTTGCTCTGGCCAGGGGAGTGTTTTTCCCACTGCAGCTAAGGGGACGTGTCCATGCTCTGCCTATCACAGGTCAGGAGGCAGATAAAAGAAGAACAAAAACAAACATGAGTGCAACTTCTGATACGTCCCCTATCTGGCTAAATTGTTTGTAGAGTGGGCCTGTAGGTGGGGGGGGGCAGGCTGGGGCAAGGAGGTTTCTCTGGAAGAGCCAGAGGAGTGCCCCCTGGGCTAGCGTGTGTGGTGGTGACAACAGCCAGAATGGATTTTTGAAAACTGTTGCATCAACCGGTACAGTTGTAAATTATGAACTTGATCAAGTGTAGCATGTGTTCTCCGTATTCTTCTCAGTTTAATACCGTATATGGCAGCTATCCGGAAAAATAGTTTGGAGAGAGAGAAAGATAGGAAAAAGACGTCAATTGTTTGGAGAGAGGGCCTGTAGGTGGACCTCCGGAACAATTGTTTGGAGAGAGAGAGGGCCTGTAGGTGGACCTCCGTTAAAATTGTTTGGACAGAGGGCCTATAGGTGGACCTCTGGAAAAATTGTTTGAATAGAGGGCCTGTAGGGGGCCCTCCTGAAAAATTGTTTGAATAGAGGGCCTGTAGGGGGCCCTCCTGAAAAATTGTTTGAATAGAGGGCCTGTAGGGGGCCCTCCTGAAAAATTGTTTGAAGAGAGGGCCTGTAGGTGGACCTCCTGAAAAATTGTTTGAAGAGAGGGCCTGTACGGGGCCCTCCTGAAAAATTGTTTGAAGAGAGGGCCTGTACGGGGCCCTCCTGAAAAACTGTGCTAAAAGAGTGCCAGTTGGACCTCTAAAAAAAATGGCGTTTTTTGGGTCAGCGTTAGGCAAAGACGATATGGAGGAGGAGGAGGAGGAGTAGAGAAGAGGAATTGGATACATAAGTTATTTAAATCTTTAGCTGCTTTCCCCCGGAGGAGATTTGAATTCCGGTGAAATCCAGGCTTTGTTCATTTTAATAAGCGTCAGCCTGTCAGCGCTGTCAGTTGACAGGCGTGTATGCTTATCGGTGATGACGCCACCAGCTGCACTGAATACCCGCTCTGACAGCACGCTAGCGGCAGGGCAGGCCAGCACCTCCAAGGCGTACAGCGCCAGTTCAGGCCACGTGTCCAGCTTTGAAACCCAGTAGTTGTATGGAGCAGAGTGATCGCTACGGACGTTGGTATGGTCAGCTAGGTACTCCCTCACCATCTTTCTGTACAGCTCCCCCCTACTCTGCCTAGACTGGGGACAGGTGACAGTGTCTTGCTGGGGTGACATAAAACTGGCAAAGGCCTTGGAGAGCGTTCCCCTGCCAGTGCTGGACAAGCTGCCTGCTCGCCTCCTCTCCCCCGCTACTTGGCCCACAGAACCATGCCCTCTGCCGCTAGCGGCGTCAGATGGGAAGAATTGTTTCAGCTTGTGCACCAGGGCCTGTTGATACCTATTCACTCTCATACTCCTTTCCTCTGCAGGGATGAGAGTGGAAAGGTTCTGCTTGTACCGTGGGTCCAGGAGAGTGAACACCCAGTAATCGGTGTTGGAAAAAATTCTTCTAACGCTAGGGTCACGGGATAGGCAGCCTAACATGAAGTCTGCCATGTGCACCAGAGTCCCAACACGCAAGAATTCCCTCTCCTCACTGACCTGACTCTCCATTTCCTCCTCCTCCTCCTCCAAGTCCTCCTCTTCAGCCCATACACGCTCAAGAGTTAAGGACTGAGCACTGGTACCCTCTACTGTCTCGCCGACATTCTCCTCCTCTTCCTCCTCATCCTCATCCCCCTCCTCCGATAGGCGCTGAGAAACAGACCGGAGGGTGCTCTGGCTATCAAGCGACGTATCTTCCTCCACCGTCTCTTGTGACAAGCGCAAAGCATCCGACTTGATGCTGAGCAGTGAGTTTTTCAACAGGCAAAGCAGCGGGATGGTGAGGCTGATAATGGCGGCATCGCCGCTGACCATCTGTGTTGACTCCTCAAAGTTGCTCAACACCTGGCAGATATCAGAGATCCACGTTCACTCCTCATTGTAGACTTGAGGAATCTGAGAGACCTGACTACCAGTTCTGGTGGAAGATGACATCTGGCAGTCTACAATAGCTCTGCGCTGCTGGTAAACTCTGGATAACATGTTTAATGTGGAATTCCATCTCGTGGGCACGTCGCACAACAGTCGGTGAGCGGGCAGTTGTAGGCGGCGCTGTGCTGCCCTGAGAGTGGCAGCATCTGTGCTCGAATTGCGGAAATGCGCACAGATGCGGCGCACCTTGGTGAGCAAATCAGACAGATTGGGGTATGTCTTGAGGAACCGCTGAACTATTAGATTGAACACGTGGGCCAGGCATGGCACATGTGTCAGTCTGCCGAGTTGCAGAGCCGCCACCAGGTTACGCCCGTTGTCACACACAACCATGCCTGGCTTGAGGTTCAGCGGTGCCAGCCACAGATCGGTCTGCGCCGTGATGCCCTGTAACAGCTCTTGGGCGGTGTGCCTTTTGTCACCTAAGCTCAGCAGTTTGAGCACCGCCTGCTGGCGCTTACCCACGGCACTGCTGCTGCGCCTAGAGCTACCGACTGAAGGCGCCGTGCCCACGGATGGTAATTCGGTGGAGGAGGAGGGGTCGGAGGAGGAGGAGGCATAGTACGTCTGAGAGACCGTGACTGAGGTAGGCCCCGCAATCCTCGGTGTGGGCAGTACGTGAGCGGCCCCAGGGTCATTCTCGGTCCCAGCCTCCACCAAGTTAACCCAATGTGCCGTCAGTGAGATATAGTGTCCCTGCCCGGCAGCACTTGTCCACGTGTCCGTGGTTAGGTGGACCTTCTCAGAAACAGCGTTGGTCAGGGCACGGATGATGTTCTCCGACACGTGCTGATGTAGGGCTGGGACGGCACATCGGGAAAAATAGTGGCGGCTGGGGCTGGAATACCGAGGGGCAGCCACCGCCATGAGATTGCGAAAGGCCTCGGTCTCTACCAGCCTATAGGGCAGCATCTCCAGGCTAAGCAATTTGGAGATGTGGACGTTGAGGGCTTGGGAATGTGGGTGGGTGGAACTGTATTTCCTCTTGCGCTCCAGCGTCTGCTGTAAAGACAGCTGAACGCTGCGCTGGGACACATTGGTGGACACTGTGGAGGATCGTTGAGGCGAAGGTGTGGTTTTCCGGCGGGAGGCGCTCGTGCCGGGGTCCTGGGCAGGGGGTTGACTAGCAGAGGCAGCGAGTGACGCAGGGGGTTGACTAGCAGAAGCAGCGAGTGACACAGGGGAAGGAGCAGTGGTGTGACCCGCAGGAGGTGGTGAACGGCCTTGGTTCCATTGAGTGGGGTGTTTAGCACTCATATCCCTGCGCATGCTGGTGGTGGTTAGGCTAGTAGTGGTGGCACCCCTGCTGATCCTGGTGTGGCACAGGTTGCACACCACAGTCCGTCGGTCATCCTCACTTTCTTTAAAGAACCTCCAGACTTGCGAACATCTAGGCCTCTCCACGGGAGCTTCACTACATGAAACAGTTGCTGCTGATGCACCAGCTCTGGCCCTGCTTCTCCCTCTGGCCACACCACTGCCTCTTACAACCTGTTCTGGTGCAGCACTCGCCTCCACCTCAGAAGCACTGTCTTCACTCGGCATATCAACCCAGCTTGGGTCAGTCACCTTGTCATCCTCCGATTCCTCAGTCTGCTCCCCCCTCGGAATTCCTCCCCTAACAACAACTTCACCACTGTCTGACAACCGTGTCTCCTCATCGTCTGACACCTCTTTACAAACTTCTTCCACTAACTCAACATTGTGATCATCATCACCCACAGACTGCGACAGTTGGAAAACTTGGGCATCGGGAACGAGGTCAGCAGCAACCTGAGAAGTGGTTTGTGACTCTGGGAAGGGTCCAGAAAACAGTTCCTGAGAGTATGCCGGATCACATTCCAAATTTTCCTGGGAGGGGGCAGACTGGGGGGAAGGAGGTTGAGGTGGAGGAGCCAGAGGAGTGCTCCCTTGGGTAACGTGGGTGGATTGCGTGGAAGACTGACTGGTGGACAAATTACTTGAAGCATTGTCCGCAGTCCACGAGATCAGCTGTTCGCACTGTTGTGGTTTCAACAGTCCTCTACCACGTGTCCCTGTAGGTTGCGACATGAAGCTAGGGAGTGTAGCTCTGCGGCGTTACCCTGCTCCCTCATCAGCAGGTACTGTCTCACCCTGCCCAGGACCACGGCCTCTGCCCCCTGCAGTAATTGAATGCCCACTACCACGCCCACGCCCACGCCCTCGTCCTCGACCCTTAGCCCTGGGGTTCAACATTGTTTGTATATAAGTGTATGATATAAAAAAAAATTAAACGGGCCTGGTGTACTGAAACCCACAAACTTGTTCAGTCTGGTAGAATTAAGTGACGTACAGAAAGTGTCACCTGGACAGTATATACGGATGGGAGCGAGTGTGCTGAACTGTGACACACAGAAAGGTTACACACAGCTGAGTAAAATGGATTTGTATCACTGAGCTAAAACAACTGAAATAATAATTTTTTTTTTTTATATTTTGTTTTTTTGGGAACGTAACGTGCAGGAACTATGGTAGGACTGACTGACACCGTGTTAACGGTGGCTATTTAGTCTGCGACCCAGAGAAATGTCGCACAGAGAGTTTTCTGGATCAAGCGGTAGATGATATTGGTAGCAAATGACTTGGTTGTATTGTGTGACGTACAGAAAGTGTCACCTGGACAGCATATACGGATGGGAGCGAATGTGTTGAACTGTGACACACAGAAAGGTTGCACGCAGCTGAGTAAAATGGATTTGTATCACTGAGCTAAAACAACTGAAATAATAATTTTTTTTTTTATATTTTGTTTTTTTGGGAACGTGACGTGCAGGAAATATGGTAGAACTGACTGACACCCTGTTAACGGTGGTTATTTAGTCTGTGACCCAGACAAATGTCACACAGAGAATTTTCTGGATCAAGCGGTAGATGATATTGGTAGCAAATGACTTGGTTGTATTGTGTGACGTACAGAAAGTGTCACCTGGACAGTATATATGGATTGGAGTGAGTCAGTGCTGAACTGTGACACACAGAATGGTTCCACAGTGCTGTGTGCAATGGATTTGTATCACCGAGATAGAAAAAAAAAAAAAAAACAGGGTTAGATATGGCGATAGCTGCACTACTAGTGCCAGCCAGCCAAGTGACAAAAAATAAATAAATAAACTGTCTTCTAGCCCTTAGAAGGGCTGTTGGGTTCTTTGTGGGTGATCCCTGCCTAACAGACAACTAAATGCAGGCCCTAACACTGTCCCTGAAAGGCAGCAGCTCTATCCCTAACGACATCCAGACGGCATCTGAGCCGAGCTCCGCGGCCAGTCGGTAGTATATTCCAGGGTCACCTGATCAGGCCAGCCAACCCCTGCTATCGACATGTAAGGGCCCCACGTGATGCTGGGTGTACTGTAGAGTCTCCTGGCTTGTGATTGGCTGTGTTTTTAGGCGCCAAAAAAGCACGATGCGGAAGTTGCCATTTCCTCGAGCATGGCGAGATACTCGTCCGAGCATCAAGCAGTTACGAGTACCCTAATGCTCGAACGAGCACCAAGCTCGGACGAGCATGTTCGCTCATCTCTAGTTATTATCCATATTGCCTCCTTTGCTGACTGGATTCATTTTTCCATCTCATTATACACTGCTCATGGTTGCGACCACCCTGCAATCCATCAGTGGTGTTCATGCTTGCACACTATAGGAAAAAGCGTTGGGCCTCTCTGGTGGCTGGGCCCAGGGGCGTACATAGAAATCATGGGGCCCCATAGCAAAACTTTTTGGGCCCCTCCCTCCCCACACAAATATAAAGCCCAGATAATTTTGTACAAAATATATTTGCCAAGAATCTCTAATTTACTAAGCAAGCATAGCATTAGCTCCAGAATACTTCATATCTCTATGGCATTTTGTGCTTTATCTGGTTAGCAGTGTGCAGTTGCAGTGTATGTATTTTCTTTTCCTTGTGCATTTAGCCATAGCAACGTGCACCTGCGCACTGGGATGTGCCGACTTAAATTCCCCTTTTTTTCTTTGCAAGTTTGTACTGGAGGTGTGGCTACTCCATTTGGTCATGCACTCCTGACAACTCTGCTTGTTTCTGATGCTTACTGTAGGGAGGGGGTTGCCTAGGGCACATTCTCCTCTATATAAGCAGCAAGCAGAGTTCATTCGGTTCTATGATATGCATCAGCGACAAACAGAGTTAATGGGTCCTCCCTCCCATAAACTCTACCTGCTGCTGATGCATATTCCCCCCCCCCCAATAAACTCTGGTCCCTGCTGTTGTAAAGTATCACTGCCCCCCTCCTCCCCCACCACCAGGTCATAAACTTTTTATTTTTTACTAGCAGTGCAGCGAGGTACTCACTCCTTGAGGGGAGAGTGGCAGCGGCACAAGTTCTTCTTGCTTGGGGCTGGAGTCCGGTGGCTGACTGAGCACATCCCGCCCGCTCAGTTCTTTCTCCTGCTGCGATACACTGGCCAATCAGCAGTAGGAGCCTAGCACTGCTGAAAGTTGATTGGTCAGTGCATCACACAGGAGAGCGAGTGGCACGCTCACCTAGCTGCAGACATGGCCTCCGATCCGTGAACTGTGTTTGCAGTGCACACAACACAATGTATGTAAGAAGAGAGGGGAGGGGAGGTCTGAGCATAGAAGAACCAGGGCCTGTCCAATCCATACTGAAGATGAACCCTACTGCAGACATTGCAGGAAGAGGAGCATTTGATCCACTCCGGGCCCCCCCCTGCCACGGGCCCCTTAGCAGTTGTGTGGTCTGCCGCTATTGGCAGTACGCCACTGGCTGGGCCCAGGGGAGCACACATAGGCCAGTGCTTTTTCCTGTATTGTGCAAGCATGACCACTGCTGCTGGATTGCAGGGTGGTCTGTAAACATGGAAATGAGCAGTGTATAATGTGATGGAAAAATTAATCCAGCCAGCAAAGGAGGCAATATGGATAATAACAATACATAAGTGCCTCGTATTAATAAATAAGTGCCACTTACTGTTGTGATACAACCCCTTTTATACAGCCCTGTACAAAACCTACTGGCATGTCCTAGAATTCTATTTCCTGGTCTCCAAGTTTGCTAGTAAAATGTATATTCATAACATATAACAAACCAGTAAAACTCTACAAATGACCCAGACCAGACGATAGAAATATCATCATTGTATCTCAACTACAGTTGCAAGTGCCTCACAAAAGGATTGGCAATTGTCATGAACTTAGCTCGCTGAGCTCCAGCGCTGCAGTCTGTGGCTCAGGCAGAGCAGAGTTGTGTTAGACTCGCTGCCAGGCCGTGCCTCCCGTGATGAGCCACCTAGTGGTGAGGCATCACTTAGGCCATGCCCCCTTGTGTTGTCCCGCTTAAGCTATGCCCCCTGGTGATCTGAACCAGCATGCCTATCTCAGGACTGCTTGTATTCTGGTCCAAAGGGCCACTGAGTCCTTGGACTTATTATGTTCTGATCCAAGGACTCAGTGCTCTATTTTAACTACCTGCTGGCAATACACTCTTGCTAGTTATAAGTTTTCCCTTCCTGTGCTCAAGTTGCTATTGTGTGTGTCTTGGATGGTTGGTTGGATCTGACTTCGGCTTGCCTCTGACCTCTCTCTGCCTAGTGATTTTGTACCCTGTTTCCTGTCCAGTTTTGACCCTTGACTTAGCTATTTTTGACTACTCTCTGTTCTGTGAGTTGGTACCGTGCTGACCTCCTAGCTTTGATCTATTTCTATATGACCCTTTTGTCTGTTGTGTTTGTCTGTTTTGGGTTCTGGCTGTGGGAACGGGTTCCTGCAGTTTTTACCGTGGGAGCTTAGTTTGTCTCCCTGCACTTACCAGCATTGGGACAGTCAACCAGTTTCAGACTTGCTGCTTAGGGCTTGCATTGCAAGTATTATAAAAATAACTCGATGATCACACTTCAGCCATAATAACCATTAAAACATTAACAACATGATTGGCATACAGAATAAGGTTAAAAAGGTTAAAAACACACAAATAGTGGTGGCCAGGAAGCGGGATAGAGAATAAAGTGCAAGTGCAACAGAATACTTAGGTCATGTTATGGTCCCAACATAGCAATATAATTATAAGAGTCCATAAATTATACTAAAAAGAATAAATCAGAGAGGAGTGCAAAATGCAAAGAGTAGTAATTCACAATACCGACCAAAATGTACAGTCCCGTCACAGTTCCAACCACCACTATGCCCCGATGCGCGTTTCGCCATCAGCTGTCTCAAGGGGTAATGTTTGGTGGGAACATAGTAGATATTTATAGGACTGAGGGTGGAGTATTACTCAGTCGGCGTCATCAATAATTACAAATGCCCCAAAGCTTGTCAACATTTGATTATAAGAAAATCCCAAAACCAGTTTTGCCCAATTGAGCAAAGCCCTAATTACCTGTTTTAACTTGACTATTAATTGGGTCGCCGCCCATTACATGGTCCAGGTGTGAACACGCTGTGGTCCACGAGATACCGTCATGGCACCCAGAGGACATGGAGCGCGCAGGAAATTGCGCAGTCCGCGTCATCAAAGGGGCTGTGAGAGCGTCTCGTGCCGACCCATGCGCAGACCCAGGTGCGCACAGTGGCGGCCATCCTTGAATGGGCAAAAAACTGTGGGCAAACTGAAGCTGCATACACAAAGGAATATGGAAGTAAAATAACAAAAATGTGAATACTATGATTAGGATACATTTAGATAAGGACTATCATAGAATAAATACTAGTGTATGATCAAAATTCAAAAAACTAAATAAGGTAGAATTAAGTGCTAAATTCATAATTGTATATAACATGATGAAGTGGATGAAGTAATTAAAAATACGATATTAACACCTTAACGACCTAGGACGAGAATGCTCGTCCTAATATGGCGTTACTTAACGCCCTAGGACGAGCATTCTCGTCCTAGGGTTAAGGTGGTGCTGCTGCCCCGCTGCCGCAATCTACAGCAGGGGCCCGGCTGTTAGTGTGCCTCTGCTGTAACCGCCAGCACCGGTGATTACACCGATGCCGGCGGATTAACCCCTTGTATGCCGCGGTCACGCTGACCGCGGCATACAAGGTAATTGCGGCACCTGTTAAAGCCATCGGGTCCCCGTGAGGCGGTGGAGGGGGGGCCCGATGGCTGAGATGGAAGCCCCGATGCCTTGCCCAGAGGCATCGGGACTCCCATCTACGGAAGCCCAGGAGACCCAGCTACAGCACTGGGTCTCCTAGGCAACGGTCAGCGTCTCACAGTGTGAGACGCTGACAGTTGAATGCAGCACAATACAGATGTATTGTGCTGCATTCATTCAGGGATCAGACCCTGAAATATTAAAGTCCCTTACTGGGACATAAGTGAAATGTTAAAAAAAAAGTTAAATAAAAGTGTTTTAACAAAAAAAAAAAAAATAAAAAGTTTCAATAAAAAAAAGCCCCTTCCCCATAAAGAAACACATAAAAATAGAATTTTTTTAAAAAAAAAAATATACATATTAGGTATCGCCACGTCCGTAAAAACCTGCTTTATTAAAATATCACATGATCCAGCCCGCCCAACACCATAAAAAATGATCACATTTCATCACAAAAAATGTAATACCATGCGATCAAAAAAGCGTATGCCACCCAAAATAGTACCAATCTAACTGTCATCTCATCCCGCAAAAAATGAGCCCCTACCCAAGACAATCGCCCAAAAAATAAAAAAAACTACAGCTCTCTGACTATGGAGACACTGAAACATGATTTTTTTTGTTTCAAAAAGGATATTGTGTAAAACTTAAATAAATATACATGTTAGGTATCGCCACGTCTGTAAAAACCTGCTCTACAAAAATATAGCATGATCTCTCCCCTCAGGTGAACACTGTAAAAAATAAAAAACAAAAACTGTCTAAAAAAAGCCATTTTGTGTCACATTTCATCACAAAAAATGTAATACCAAGCGATCAAAAAAACGTATGCCCCCAAAAATAGTACCAATCTAATGGTCATCTCATACCGCAAAAAATTAGCCCCTACCTGAGACAATCGCCCAAAAAATAAAACTACAGCTCTCTGACTATGGAGACACTAAAATGTGATTTTTTTTTTTGTGCTTCAAAAATATTGTGTAAAACTTAAATAAATAAAAAAAGTATACATATTAGATATTGCCGCGTCCGTAACGACCTGCTCTATAAAAATATCACACGATCTAACCTGTCAGATGAATGTTGTAAATAACAAAATAAAAACAATGCCAAAACTGCTAGTTTTTGTTACCTTGCCTCACAAAAAGTGTAATATAGAGCTACCAAAAATCATATGTACCCTAAAATAGCACTCACAAAACTGCCAACTTATCCCGTAGTTTCCAAAATGGGGTCAGTTTTTTGGAGTTTCCTTCTCTAGGGGTGCATCAAATGTGACATGGCAACTTAAACTTTTTCCAGTGAAATCTGCCCTGGCATTCCTTTCCTTCTGCGCCCTGCCGTGTGCCTGTACAGCAGTTTACGATAACAAATTGGGCATTTCTGTAAACTACAGAATCAGGGTAATAATTACTGAGTTTTGTTTGGCAGTTAACCCTTGCTTTATTCTCAGAATAAAATGATTCATATGGAAAATCTGTCAAAAAAGTGAAATTCGGAAATTTTGGCTACATTTTCCTTTAATTCTTGTGGAACACCTAAAGTTAATAACGTTTGTAAACTCAGTTTTGAATACCTTGAGGGGTGTAGTTTTTAAAATGGGGTCATTTTTGGGTGGTTTCTATGATGGAAGCCTCACAAAGTGACTTCAAACCTGAACTGGTCCTTAAAAAGTGGGTTTTGGAAATTTTGTGAAAAATTTCAAGATTTGCTTCTAAATTTCTAAGCCTTCTAACGTCCCAAAAAAATTAAATGTAATTTTCAAAGTGATCCAAACCTGAAGTAGACACATGGGGAACGTAAAGTCATAACTATTTTTGGAGGCATTACTATGTATTTTAAAAGTAGAGAAATTGACATTTGGAAATTTGCACATTTTTCTAAATTTTTGGTAAATTTGGTATTTTTTTATAAATAAGAATGAAATATTTTGACTCAAATTTACCACGGTCATGAAGTACAATATGTGACAAGAAAACAATCTCAGAATGGCCTGGATAAGTAAAAGCGGTCTAAAGTTATCACCACATAAAGTGAGACATGTCAGATTTGCTAAAAATGGCCTGGTCCCTTAAGGGGTTAATGAAGTAATCCAACACATGAAAAAAATACCCTGTAAATTATGTATACTCGATTAATTTAAAAAAGGGCTTAGGAACCCTATCGTGAAAAGTTGAAGTGCAATGAAATCATGAGACAAAAAATAAACAGCCCATGTGTTACTAATTATTACATTATTTAAAAAAAAATTATAATGACCACAAAAATAAAACGAATAAGAAACAAAAACCGTGGTAGTCCAAGGAGCCTTAGTTTCTTGTACCCTTTCACATGTTAATTCCAAAAAATAAAAGAAAATATAAATTAATACTTCCAATTATGATTATAGACATTTTTCCATTGGTATCTCTGACAGAAAAAGAGGAAGATGCATTAAAAAAAAAAAATGTATAAAAGACAAATGTCGAGGTATGGGCATCAACTTTGTGATGCTTTCTTTGTCTGAAGCATCAATTTGTGTGGCTGCCCAAATATCCTTTTGATCTGGTCCGATATATTACGAAGTATAATACGCAATGGACGAATATGAAAAATATTTTCTCCAGATTCTGGCCTAATTTACTCTTTGATCCAGATCTAAAACAAGTACTTACCCCTACTCCAGCATTTCAGGCAAAAAGAAATAAGAACCTTAATAATATTTTAGTACGCAGTCATTATGTTCCTTCTAAATCACGATTTATCTTCTACTCTAAAGGCCCAAAATGGGGATCCTTTCCATGTGTACATTGTTCGGCTTGCAAGTTTATGGTCAAATCTAATGAGTTTACAAACTCGAACTGAGACATATAATATCATACATTTTATCAACTGCAGCACTTCTGGAGTCATCTATTATGCCACATGCCCTTGTGGACCTATATACATTGGAATGACAACACGTGAATTACATGTCCGGATATACAACAATACTATGAAGAATTTGAAAAATTGTGTGTTTTTGTTACGTTAATGCATTAAGCCTCTCAAAATAATGGTGGCCGCATCTGTTTCTTGTTTAATTAGGGGAACCAATCAGGTGATGTACATATATGGGGGAAGCTTTGGATGTGAAGAACGGCGGTTGACAAAGCATGGGAGCATGTGAAATGCCAATAAAACGGTTTATTTCCACAATGGTGAGGGCCACGACTTTCATTCTGTTTATATAAACATTATACTTTAGACTGAAAAATCACTATTTACAATTTTAATAAAATTGAGTTCAATATTTGGATAATTTGGTAAAAACCAACAATCTAAAAAGGTGATGTCAAATATTATCCTCACAATACATTACCCCCTTAGACTAGACAGTTCAAATATGACACTTTTAGACTGTCAACTATTCTAAGTTTACAGTATACTATCTATGAGTTGGATTCATTTTGGCACACATTGTCACAACTTAAGACACATCCATTTCTGGCCACGTCTACTTTTTGCTAAGCCACACCCTATGTCAATCATGAAAGATAGTCTAAAACCCTTAATGTGGCATCACGCATGTGCGCCAAAATTCTGGCACATTAGCAATAGTCCAAATTAATCAGCCCTATTGAATAACCCTTGATGGAAAAACTTTAGATACAATTGTATTTCCTAAAAATATTATTTGGCAAAGCTCGGGATTCAGTGGCTCATTGGCATTCTAATGCTAGGGGTCCTGTGTTCAATATCCAACCAAAGGCAATATCTGCGTGGAGTTTTTATGTTCTCCTCTTCTTTGTGCGTGTTTCCTCTAGATTCTGTAGCAAAAGTATACGGACAGGTTTGTTTGGAATTTATGTTTTAATTCCCAACGGGAACATATGACTGCTGACAATTTATGCAGAGCACTATGCAACATGTTGGTGCTATGTAAACGTGTTGTTACCTGGCACTGAAGACATGACTCATAGAAAGCTATTATTTTTTTTAACCCTAGGCCAGATTAACTACTATAAGATGTCTATCTATTACAGGGAGATGGAAAAACCGCAATACTGCCACTGAGTTTTTACATTATATGTAGAAAAATAGCACTGCACACTCTCTTGGTTTTCAATGCAATTCAATATTTTATTTTTCACATCCTCCACATATAAATATGGTTATAGGAAGGTAAGTGCCTTGGGAGAATAAGTGACTTTCGTTTTCTGACGTTTCGGTCACATCGGACCTTGGTCACAAAGTCACTAGATAAACGAAAAAATAAAAGGAAATCAATAAGTGAGAAGGAAGCTGCGGTTACGTTTCTGTTCTTAATAAATGAATGCAAGATTAATGCGACATGTATGGAGAGGAGAAAAGGCTCTGTGGTCACACATTCTATCGAAGTACGTCTGGATGGGATGACACTGTAATTGTAAAATTAACATAGTAGGAGATATATGGTAAATGTATGGTAGAACAGGTAAATGAGAGTATCCCACTAGTAGATAGCCTGATGCTAAGGTAAGAAAAGTAATAACCTAAATGCTGTAGTAAAAAATAATAATAAAACATCCTGGAAGATCTGCTAGATGAAATGGATGTAGACAACACTAGAATATATGGAAAACATTCAATGGGGTAGAGAGCTCGTTACTACAGCACAGGAAAAGGGTAAAGGAAAAAGAATAGAGAATAGGGAGGGGAGCGCAACCCCAGTGCCGGCATATAGACTCACCAGGATGAAGGAAGGCAGGAGATGAGAAGGATCGCCCCGTGGACAGCGTAGTGGCGCTGCGGGGAATGGCGATGAGCACATGTGAGGGCGTGCTGGTTGGCGTTTATTTACGTACAGGGGCGCGTGCGTAGTCCCGCAGAGTCTCGCGGGATTACGGCAATGAGTATGACAAGGAAGATAGAGGAAGGGCAGGCTGAACGGCGGCCATTTTGGATAGGGGCAAGTGGGGAAAATGAAATAAGGTGTGGTAAAAGGTGGGATTGTGTGTGAAGATTGTGTGTAGGAAAAAAGAATGGTATGTGATGTGATGGGTAGAGATGTAAGAGAGAAAGTAGTGGTGTGGGGTAAAGGATGGTGTGTGTGAGTATGAAGTGATAGGTGATGTGTGTGAAAGGAGTGAGGCATAGAGTGATATGTGAGTATAGAGGAGTGAAAGAGAGTGTATGTGAATATGAGAGCTGGGAAAAAGGGAGTGATGTACATAGAAAAGAGGGGATGTGTGGATGTGGTGATGTGATGTGGGATATGATGTGTGGGCATGTATGAAGAGATGAGGACTGACGTGTGTGGGTAACGGAAATGTGTATGAATGTAGTGAGAGTATGATGGATACAAAAGAGGGAGAGAGGGAAAGGTGAGGAAGAGGGGAAATGAAGAGAGCAGCAAGAAGGGAGAGGAATGCCGGTCTGGGGTGCATACTACCTCGATGGTCCCGCGAAGGGTCAATTGGTCTAAAAGGTAAAAAATGAAAAAGTTAGTATATAGCAAGTGGCAAATAGAAGTAACTTAAAGAAGGAATGGATATGGATTAGCAAAGATGGTTATGTGCAAAGGAAATGTTCACAAGTGGAGATTAAAGTCCCGGTTGAGGCCTCTTGGGAATAGGCTCTGTAACGTGTGAATCCAGAAGGATTCACGATCCTTTAATAACAGTACATGGTTCCCACCGCGTCTGGGTCGTGGTATTTTCTCAATAATCTGGAATTTAAGTTGAGCGATGGTGTGTTGAGCTTTGATGAAATGGTCAGGAATGGGTAGCCAAGTCTTCTTACATCTGATACTGGATTTATGGCTTGTGATCCGATCCCTTATTGCTTGAGTGGTTTCCCCGACATAAAGAAGTCCACATGGACATTTTATAAGATAGATGACAAAACTTGTGTCACAGGTGAAAAAGTCCTTAATTGGGTATTGTTTACCCGAGTGTGGGTGGAAAAAGTGGTCGCCCTTAATAATGTTTGAGCAGCAACTGCAGTGTAGGCATGGGAATGTGCCGTGGCGTTGTGTCCTAAGAAAGGTTTGCCGTGATTGACGTGTCATGCTTCCAATATCGGCTTTAATAAGTTTATCTCTCAGGTTGGGTGCTCTCTTTAAACACATGAGAGGTGGTAATTGGAAGCTAGAAATGGTCGGATAGGATTCACTAAGAAGTGGCCAATGTTTCTTTATTGTATGTTGAATCTTGGGTATTAGGGGGTGGTATGTGTGTATGAAAGGGACTCGTTCAGAGGAATCCTTCATTGGTTGACAGGGAGGAGGTGTATAATGAATCTCCTTATCGAGTATTTTTTTGGGGTAACCTCTGTTAATAAATTTTGTTGCCATAGTTTGGAGTTGTAGTTGTCTAGTATGGGGGTCAGACACTATCCTGTTGACACGGTGAAATTGTGATCTGGGAAGGGAGTTTTTTGTGGCTATGGGGTGACAGCTGGAGTACAGTTTTTACATTATACATTTTTTCAGCGTTCATTTTTCAGTATAAATAACATAATATCTTTTTTTTAATGTTTTACTACTTTTTTGTGGGACGACTTGTAGTTTTCGATGGTATAATTTTGCAGTAAATTACGCTTTTTGATCACTTGTTAAGTGTTTTTCAGTGACAACTAAGAATAAAACTTTACAGCGTTCATCATCGGGGATAATTTACATGCTATTTATATGGTGGGGGTCTTTACGGAGATGGTAATGCCAAACATATGGGGGAGGGTTTTTTGCAATTTTTTTCATTGAACAATGTATTTTCAATGGAAAAAGGCATATTTTTTTCTACTGGAATTTTTTAAAAATTTAATAAATGTGTTTTTCTAAACGTTTTGTTACCACTTAATATTCCCACAAAGGAGTCACAGCTTGCTGGAAAATACTGAAGGCTGGCTTGGGACCTATACCAGACCCCAGCCAGCCTTTACACACATCAGCACTCACCAATTACATTTGTAGGATGCTGATGGGAGAGAGAGGGAGTCCGCTCCCTCTGTCAACGCTATAAGTGCGGCGGGCACCATTGTATGTGGCATGTAAAGCATTAAACAGTTGACACTCCTGCCAGTGCGGACTGTTGGAGCCGGAGCGCAGCTCTCATAGACTGCCTAAGGCCCCTTAGTGACCGCCATAAAAAGGCGTATTAGTAGTCAGTAAGGGGTTAATATTACTATGTTTTTATTTTCTCCATCCCTCATTCCACTACCTTGTACTCCCCTATCCCACCTTCTTCTCATTGGATTGTTAAATCCGGATTTTTCTTTTTTTTTCAAATAAAGAGTTGAATGAGAAAGTATTACAAACCTCATTTCTTCCAAGAAAATGTTGTTTTAGCCCCTAATTTTTCATTCCACATGAGGTAACCGGAGAAGATGCACACCACAATTTGTTATCCATTTTCTCCTGAATATGACAACACTCCATATATGGTGGTAAGCTGCTGTATGGGCACACCGCAAGGCTCTGAAGAGAAGGAACACCATTTGGCTCTTGGAGTACAGATTTTGCTAGAACAAAACTATACTTCAAAAAATTTATCGAGCAGTGTAATGAGTGCTTTGACGCCCACAGGCATTTCATAGAATTTAGGCATTTGGCTGTGAAAAGGAGAAACTACTTTTTCTATAAGCTGTTGCTTTAATTTCAGATATTTAATTTTTATAAGGGGTGAAAGGAGAAAAGCACCATACAATGTCTTGTGTATTTGTGTTATGTGTTTTTTTCCAAAATATGACAACACCCTTATGTAGTCAAAAGACTACTGTAGGGGCACATGGTAGGGCTCAGAAGGGAAGGAGCGCCATTTGGTTTTGGAGGGCAAATTTTTCTGGAATGCTTTTTGGGAGGCATGTTACATTGGCAAAGCCCCTGAGGTGCCAGTACAGTCTAAAACTCCAAAAAGTTACCCTATTTTGGAGGCCAAACCCTTCAAAGACTTTTCCTAAGGGTATAGTGATTGGCTTGAACCCACAGGTGTTTTGTAGATTTATTTAAAATTGGGACAGGAAATCAAAGAATTACATTACATTTCATTTTTAATTTATGCAGTGTTTTAGCCTCAAATGATTCATTTTCACAAGTCATAATAGGAGAAAAAGCATCCCAAATTGTGTTACATATTTTTTCCAAGTATTCTGACACCCCCTATTTGGTTATAAACTGCTGTGTGGGCACACTGCAGGATTCTGCAGAGAAACAACACCAAGTGTATTTTAGGCCTACTTTGGTGATTTATACAGCATGGTCTGAAAACTGCAGATTCTAAAAGGTGAAAAAGAAACCTCCAAGAAGTGACCCCGTTTTAGAAACCACTCCCTCACAGAATTGACCAAGGGGTGTAATGAGCATTTTGAACCCACAGATGTTTTGCAAAAATGAATGCACAGAAGATCATGCAAAGAGAAAATTGTAATTTTCCCCCACAGATATGCCATTTCAGTACCCAATATGTTGCGCTCAGTAAGTGTCATTGTGACAAGTCAGCCCTTTTATTATTATTATGCTATGGCTATGCTTTCTACCTGGTTTTAGAAACATTCTATATGTGACCCTAATCCTTTGCCTTGACCTACCACAGGGGTCAGGAGTTAAAGAGCACTATTTGAGGACCAATGTGGTGATTTGCACAGCTTGTGCTTACAATTGAAGAAGCTTCAGGGTCAAATAATGAATGTGAGAAGTGACCCCATTTTGGAGGCTATTTCCGCAAAATATTTATTTAGGGTTGGAGCAAGCATTTTGACGTCACAGGTACTTTGCAGAAATTAATGTGTAGCGGACCATGCAAAGTGAAAACTGCAATTTTTCCACAGATATCCCATTCAGTACCCAATATGTTTTGCCCAGCTGGTGCCATCAGAGATTTACAGAATTTAAATTACATAGTAACATAATTTATAAGGCCGAAAAAAGACATCTGTCCAACCAGTTCGGCCTGTTATCCTAAAAGTTGATCCAGAGGAAAGCAAAAACCCCTGTGAGGTAGAAGCCAATTTTCCCCACTTTAGAGGAAAAAAATTCCTTCCCGACTCCAATCAGACAGTCAGAATAACTCCCTGTATTAGACATATTCTACTGGATATGGAAATTTAAAACATGCAACCAGCTGTACGGGCACATGGCAGGGCTCAGGAGAGAATTTGGTTTTTGGAGCATGAACTTTGATTAAATGGTTTTGGGGGGTACACCACATTTGCCAAGCCCCTGAGGTACAGTGGAAACCCCAAACAAGTGACCCCATTTAGCAAAATAAGTCCCTCAAGGTATTTATTAAGGAGTGAGAATTTTAACATCACAGGTATTTTGAAGAAACTAATGATCATTGCAAAATGAAAATTGCACGTTTTTCACAAATGTGACATTTCAGTGGCCAGTCTGTGCCATCAAAGACACAACTGCCCTTAAATTCTTAGGCGGGTAGTGAAATGCAATAAATGTGGACGTAAATTGCTGTATAGGCATGCAGGATTCAGAAGGGAAAGGCCACCTTTGTTTTTGCAGCACAGATTTTGATGGATGTTGCTTTTGAACAGTTTCTGGTTACCAGTACAGCCATTTTCGATAAAACGATATGTTGTTTTTATTTTTCGAGCTGTGGGAGAGCTTATTTTTGGGAGGAATGAGATGCCATTATCATTCTTTTTTGAGGTACATATAACTTTTTTTATTCCTTTTTCTTTTTGGGAAGCAGGATGAAGAAAAGGCAGCAATTCTGCCATTACATTTTGGGTTTAGTTTTTACGGCAAACACAGTGCAGAAAAATCACATACTAACTATATTCTGTAGGTCAGTATGATTACAGAAATAGTAATTTTATAACTACTTTTACTCATTTTTTTAAGTTGTTTTTGTGTCAGTATTTTGAGTGTTATATTAAAGTTACATTTTGTTTTCTGGTAATGGTCTTATATGTGGGTTCATTTTATGTGAGGTGACATTTTCATTGGTACCATTTTGATTACTTCATATTCTGCTTTTTGGAGGTGAGGTGACCAAATAATGCTGTTCACATGACAGGATAGATCATGTGATATTTTTATAGAACAAGTTGTTAAGGACACAGCGATATCAAATATATATATATATATATATATATATATATATATATATATAGTGGTGATGTGTACCATAAAGGGCACGCTAGATGGTGTGATGGGGGTGTGTATCTCACCCAGTTGTTCAGTTTAGCTGGGTGAGATAACTGAAATCCTGTAGTGGTGCTGCTTCCATAAGGCATAGCTTGCTGGAGTTCGTTTTCTTTAATGTTGTATGGGCTGGATTTCTTGGACTGGAAGACAGGTTGGTAGTGGGAGTCTTCCAGTCCACACCCCTAGTCCACTACCGAGATTACCTAGAACCTGAGGTGATCGCAGGTGAGGCCTGCTGTAATAAAGGGGGGATAAAACAACCCTCTGATTATGTATGAGCAGGGGAAGTGATCCTACAGAGAGGGGAGCCTGGTACCTGTGTGTGAAGTGCATTTTTAGAGGTGAGTCAGGGAGAAGACCTCTGTATTAGCAAGAGCCTAGATGTGCAGGTGTTTGTTTGGTTTATGTTTATGTTTTGTGCTGAAGTAATAAAGCACTATTTGGACTTGAACCCTGTTGTCTGAAGAGGAATCTGTGATTGCACCCCCTGTGAGAGAGCGATCCCTTACAATTGGTGGAGGATGCGGGCAACCAGCAGGAAGTTGCTAGGGGCAACGACATGACAAAAGAGACTGTACTGCTGAAGTTTGTATTGGGAAAATGTAAAGGGCCAGAAGTCTGTTTGGTGAAGCTGCTGCTGATAATCTGGACACTTGTGCTTGTTGCAAGGAACCTTTGTGGTGCTTTAAAGGACTGGAAGACCAAGTAAAGAGACTGATCTCTTGAGAGCTAATTTTTTTTCCTACCTCTTTGGTCTGTAACTTGTATGTCCTGGGTAAAAGCTGCAACTACAATGCAAAGTGCATACAGTGCCATGGAGGAAGTGATGAAGCAGCTGGTGCAGGCTAACCTACAACAGCAGAGGTTACATGCTGAGGATAAAAAGAGACACTAAGAAGCCTTGCGTGTCCAACAACAGGCCATGGCACAGCAGCAGGAAACTAATCGTTTGTTGATGGAGCAAATTGCTGCACTCAGAGAGACTGCAGTGGCTCCACCCCAACGAGTGGAGGTAAGCCCCCTAGGCACTGAGAATGTGAGGAGGGTTGTGCAGTGGGCTTTGCAAAAGATGACACCTGATGATGGTATTGAGGCCTACCTTACTGTGTTTGAGAGAGTGGCAGAAAGAGAGAGACTCCCAGCTGCTGAGTAGGCAGAGGTGATTGCGCCATTTTTAACAGGGGAGCCACAAAAAGCGTACTATGACCTCAGTGAGCAGGATGTCCGGGACTATTGCAAGTTAAAGTTGGAGATCCTTGCTCTCTTGGGAGTCACTCCAGCAGTACGTGCCCATAGGGTGCATGACTGGAACTACAGTCTGGAAAAACCGGCCAGGTCCCAGATGTTTGATCTGGTCCATTTGGTGAGAAAATGGCTGGAGCCAGAGACATCTACACCAGCGGAGATCATAGAGAAGGTGGTGGTAAACCATTACTTCAGGGCTCTCCCTGCGGAACTGCAACGCTGGGTTGGACATGGAGATCCCAAGTCTGCTGACCAGCTGGTCAACCTGGTGGAAAGATATTTGACGCCTGAGGATTACCTCCGGGATGCTCCTACAGTCCCAGCACCTCCCAGGAGTGCCCGTTCCGTGACATCTGTGGGTAAGAGAGCTCCAGCTGGTGAAGGTGTGTGGGAAAATACGAGAGGGAGCAAGACTCTGGAGGTTGGGCATGGGCAAAAGACTGATCGTGAATCCCCGGGGCCATCTGTTTCTAAAAAGGTTTTCCCGCAGAGGAAACCAGGGGTACCCCAGTGCTGGAGGTGCCAGGAGTGGGGACATGTGGCTGCTTATTACCCTCTTACCTCAGAACCCATGGACTGTAACGCTAGTCGTCGACAGTCACTGTTTGCAGAATCTTTTTGTGCGACTATACCAGAGACTGGCCCACAGATGCGTCCTGTGGTGGTAAATGACTATTCCGTCAATGCCCTGTTGGACTCTGGTAGCCTGGTAACTTTGATTCATGAGAGCTTGGTAGTAGGGGACTATGTGCTGGACAAACATAAATGTACTGTGCGTTCACGGAGATACCAGGGTTTACCCCGTGGCGCGTGTCAAATTGGTGACTCAGGCTGGTACTATGACCTGTGATGTCGGGGTAGACAAGAGGCTCACATATGATGTAATATTGGGCCGTGATTTCCCCTTGTTCTGGGAGTTGTGGGGAAAGGGAAACACTTCTGCAGAAATTGACAAAACTCCTGCAGAACTTGTACCTTTCTCTTTATAGGATGATGACAACCCCTTTTCTTTATAGGTTGTGACCAGGGAAGAATCTTCCCCTGTTAGTGTAGGTGATTTGGAAATGTCTATCAATAATGTTCACAAGGTATCTCAAAATACAGAGAATAAACCAGGTGGTATTGGTAAGCTAGCGCTCAGGTCCCCAGATTATAGGAAAGAATTTTGGGTCCAGGCTGGTGTGTCTGATAAGGGACTGAGAGCAGTGGCGTATCAGATAGTAAATGGTAAGGAGCAGCCGGTGAGATACCTGAGCAGAAGGCTGACTCCTGTAGAGAAAAGATACACCGTCACAGAACAAGAATGTTTAGCCATTAAGTGGGCGGTGGAATCCATAAAAAACTGGTTGTGGGTAAAAGGTTTACATTAGTGACAAATCGGGCTCTGCTGGACTGGATGTGGAGTAACAAAGAGAGAAATAGGAAGGTGGCCAGGTGGGTCAAGTCGTTAAAGAAATGCAAGTTTTCCGTACAGCACAGGTCCGGGTGGTTTCTCTCCTTGCAGAATTTTAAATTCTCCGGGGAACATTGCAGCAGAAAACTGCAGGGTAATGCGGGTGCCCTGTCACGAACGTCCTGTGTTGGTGCAAGTGTTCACCCCCACAGGTGTGAACAGAGGGGAGGGGGGGATATGTGGTGATGTGTACAGTAAAGGGCACGGTAGATGGTGTGATGGGGGTGTGTATCTCACCCAGTTGTTCAGTTTAGCTGGGTGAGATAACTGAAATCCTGTAGTGGTGCTGCTTCAGTAAGGCATAGCTCGCTGGAGTTTGTTTTCTTTAATGTTGTTGGATGGGCTGGATTTCTTGGACTGGAAGACAGGTTGGTAGTGGGAGTCTTCCAGTCCACACCATTAGTCCACTACTGAGATTACCTAGAACCTGAGGTGATCGCAGGTGAGGCCTGCTGTAATAAAGGGGGGGGGGGGGATAAAACAACCCTCTGGTTATGTCTGAGGGGGGAAGTGATCCTACAGAGAGGGGAGCCTGGTACCTGTGTGTGAAGTGCATTTTTAGAGGTGAGTCAGGGAGAAGACCTCTGTATTAGCAAGAGCCCAGACAGCCAGGTGTTTATGTTTAGTTTATGTTTATGTTTTGTGCTGAAGTATTTGGACTTGAACCCTGTTGTCTGAAGAGGAATCTGTGATTGCGTCCCCTGTGAGAGAGCGATCCCTTACTATATATATATATATATATATATATATATATATATATATATATACACACACACACACACACACACTGTAGCGGTGCGGGGTATGAGGGGGTGCGGAAACATAGGCTTAACGAACTTGTAAAGCGACACAAACAGCTTTTCTCAACACAAACAGCTTTTCTCTTCAGCAATGACACAAAATACATGGCAACAGAGAATCTTCCCGTCTGGGAAGACACAATAGAGGTCTGCACCTCACCTGCTCTGAGGTCTGCACCTTCCCTGGGTCACTTGGATTAAGGTTTCCTGCAATACTGCAGCGGCTTCCTACACCCGGAGCTGCAGAGAGGGCTAGCAATACCATCTCTGGATGAACTCAACTCAACTGACCCAGGAGAGGGAGATTTATAGAGGTCTTAATGACCAGAATAATCTCATCTGTGCTTTTGCACAGATCTATCCAAAATCCTGGAGTGAATGGGAGGAAGGGAGCAGTCAGTTCCCACTGCCACCTACCAACCACTCCCAATGTAATCCGGGCCCATATTATCAGAGAAACCAAGGTGTGCTCAGCTCTAAGCTACCTGAGCACATTACTCCCCGGATTCCATTATCTCACCCAGCACAGGTATCTGAGTGCGATGTACCTCCCATCCATAGTTAACCCTGCGGCTGCCTTGCTACACCCCCCCCCCTTCTCCAGACCGGAGGGCTGGACATCCAAAGCAAATAGGCACCTTACTCTTGACAATGCATTTGCCTGTAACCGGCCTGGTCGAAGCTCGACCAAAAAATTAAAATTCTGGAGTGACAGGAACCATCTAGTCACTCTGGAATTTTTTTCCTTACTGGACTTCATCCAAGTCAAGGGAGCATGGTCTGTAACCAGCCTAAATCTTCTCCCCAAAAGCTAGTATTTTAGAGCCTCCAATGCCCACTTGATTGCCAAGCATTCTCGCTCGACAATGGCATAATTCCTTTCTGCTGGGTTTAGTTTCCTGCTTAGATAGGTAATGGGATGTTCCTCTCCGTCAATAACCTAAGAGAGAATACCTCCTAACCCAGAATCTGAGGCATCAGCTTGGACTATAAACTCATAATTGAAGTCTGGAGTTATCAAGACCGGCTGTTGACACAGACTTTTCTTCAGGGCTTGGAAGGCCTTCTTGGCCTCGGGATTCCAAACTATCATCACTGACTTTCTCCCTTTCGTTAGGTCTGTCAGAGGGGCTTCTATCGATGCGAAGTTCAGGACAAACCTTCTATAGTAGCCGGTGATCCCTAAAAAGGCCATAACCCACTTTTTTGTCTGGGGTCGAGGCCAATTTTGTATGGCTTCCACCTTGTTAAGCTGGGGTCTAATCATTCCTCGGCTGATGGTATACCTAAGATACCTAGCTTCTTCTAGTCCAATGGTGCATTTTTCTGGGTTAATGGTTAGACCTGCCTGAGCGATGGAATCTAGAACAGCCTGTACTCTGTGAAGATGTCTGTCCCAATCCTTGCTGTGGATGACCACATCATCAAGGTACGCAGCCGCGTATCCCCGGTGTGGCAGCAGAATTCTATCCATTAGTCTTTGGAATGTCGCTGGGGCCCCGTGTAACCCGAACGGCATGACAACATAGTGGAAAAGGCCTTCTGGTGTCAAGAATGCAGTTTTTTCCCTATTCTTTTCCGCTAAGGGAATTTGCCAGTACCCTTTGGTTAGATCTAGGGTAGAGATGAACCTTGCGTTTCCCAAGCTTTCTATGAGCTCGTCTACATGAGGCATAGGATATGCATCAAATTTTGATATTTCATTTAACCTACGGAAATTGTTACAAAATTGCCAGGTGCCATTAGGCTTGGGAACTAAGACTATCAGACTGGCCCACTCCCTTCTGGACTCCTCAATGACACCTAGCCCCAGCATACGCTTCACTTCCTCTGACACTGCCCCTATACAGGCCTCTGGTATCCGGTAGGGTTTTAACAGCACCTTTTTCCCGGGCTCAGTTACTCTCTGGTGACTTATCAGAGGAGTTTGCCCTGGTTGAACTGAGAACTTCCTCGGATTGGCCAACAGAAATTCCTTTACCTCCTGCTGTTGGGCCTTAGAGAGGGTTTCCCCTATCCTCACTATGGAGATTTCCCCTGGTTCCCTTTTCCCCTCTGGAACTGCTGACCCCAGGGATTCTCTTTCCTTCCACGATTTAAGTAAATTTACATGGTACACCTGGTACGGTTTCCGTTTCCCTGGTTGATGTTCCTTGTAATTAACTTCACTTATCTGCTCGGTTATCTCATATGGACCTTGCCACTTTGCCAGGAATTTACTTTCCACGGTGGGGACTAAGACAAGCACTCTGTCACCTGGGCGGAAGGTCCTGACCCTTGCAGAACGGTTGTAGAGTCGGCTCTGGGATGCCTGAGCTCTCTGCAAGTGTTCCTTAACTAGGGGCATTACAGTCTCAATTCGCTCCTGCATGAGGGTCACATGCTCTATTAGGCTTCTATACAGTGTAGTCTCGGTTTCCATGTTTCTTTGGCTATGTCTAACAACCCTCGTGGGTGCCGGCCATACAGTAGTTCAAAGGGCGAGAACCCTGTGGTACCTCGCGGATGGCGAACATCAAATACGGTAATAATGCGTCCCAGTCTTGGCCATCTTTCTCTACTACCCTTTTCAACATCTGCTTTAGGGTTTTATTAAAATGTTCCACTAAGCCATCCGTTTGTGGGTGGTATACGGAGGTTCGTAATGGGGTGATTTTGAGGAGACGGCAGAGATCCTTCATGACCCGAGAGATAAATGGAGTCCCCTGGTCAGTAAGGATTTACCTGTTCGGGAAAACATATTGAATAATTCTCGGGCGATATTTTTAGATGTTGGCGTTCTCAGGGGCACAGCCTCAGGGTACCGAGTGGCATAATCTAATACTACCAGAATGTACTGGTGTCCCCTAGCCGATTTCACCATTGGCCCTACCAAGTACATCGCAATTCTTTCAAAGGGGACCTCAATGATCGGCAGAGGAACTAAAGGACTACGAAAATGTGTGACCGGGGCAGTTACTTGGAAGGTAGGGCAGGATTTACAATGGCGTTTTACCTCCTCATACACTCCTGGCCAGAAAAACCTTTGAAAGACCCGTTCTAGGGTCTTATCAGTCCCCAAGTGGCCAGCTAGGGCATGTTTATGAGCTAAGTCCATGACCATGTGCCTATATGCTTGGGGTACCAGGAGCTACTCTACAACCTCCCCTTGTTTCTGGGTCACCCGATAAAGGAAGTTGTTTTCTATGACAAAATGAGGGTATTGGAGATCACCTCCAAGTTCCTGCGGTACACCATTGATCACTTTAGCACTGGCTTGAGCGCTTTCTAAGGTGGGATCTCTCAGCTGGGCGGTACCAAAATTCTTGGCTCTTACTTCCTTCTTGGAGAGGGGTTCGGCATCCCTTTCACCCAACCTAGGAAACACCACCTCTTCCGCTATGGGCGACAACTGCCTTTTTTCTCACAGTTGCCAAAATAAGGGAAAATCACGCCCTATAATCACAGCATGCATAAGGTTTTTCACTACTCCAGCCTCATGACTTATTTTGCCGCAGCCAGTCTCAAATACCACTGAGGCTACTGGATATCTTTTAACATCCCCATGGATGCACCTTACCCCTAGGGTTTTTCCACCCACTAGTGGCCCACCCACCAAGGTGGCATGAATGAGAGTCACCAAGCTGCCTGAGTCTAATAGGGCCTGGACAAGGTACCCATGGTACAGAACTGAGGGTCTGAGTCTATCCCTCGGGAGGAGACACAGGCGGGTTCTGCAAAGAACGACCTCCGACGACTGGCATCACACTCCATGTGGTCGGGGGCTTCTGGGCAATGGGCCGCAATGTGACCCAGCTCCTGACAGTTCCAACACCGGACAGGAGGCAGTCTGGGGCCAGTTTCTTGCGTCGGTCTGGACTTTCCATAGAGTTCCTCCATAGCGGGGGTTCTCCTGGTGGCGCTCCCTTTGGGCCCTCTGTTGATTCCTCAGGTTTTCCCTCCAGTCGAGGGTTTTAACTTATTGGTGCAGATCCAATTTTTCCCTATCAGGGTTAAATAGGGACTGACAGTATAGGCACGGGGACAGGGTACTTCTACCATCTGGGGGTATCCCTGGGCACACATTTAGGGCATACCAGGGAAAACAGCCCCACTATATTACCCCTCTCTGCCTATTTGTATATCTTATATTATTATTTGTGTGTGATGCAATACGTTTTAATTGTATTAATAAAATATACGTTTTAGGAGAAATATCCTGTTAAGGTCTACACGACCTTAGACGGCTTTTACCCACTGATGAGCTTGGCTGGGGCCCGCTTTGCATGAACACCTCAGTGGCTAGGTAGCGGTTCACCAGGCTGACCAGTTCATCTGCATTTTTAGGGGCCCCCTGGCGGACCCAGCATTGCAGACCAGGAGATAGCGAGCAAGTAAAGCGGTCCATCATGACTTTTTCTATAATCAGTGCCTGCATTGAGGAGTCAGGCTCCAACCACTGCTTGAGGAGATGAAGTAGGTCGAACATCTGAGACCTCGCAGGTTTCTGTGGATCAAACCGCCAGGTGTGGACCCTCCAAGCCCGGATCGCTGGTGTCACCCCAGACGTGCTAGGATTTCGGCTTTTAATTTGGCCTAGCCACCTATGTCCTACCGACTAAGATCGTAATATGCTTTCTGCAGTTCAGCGGTTAGATAGGGCGTGAGCACTTCATCCCACTCGGCAACCGTAAGCTTCTCCCGCTCTGCTGTGCTAGGTAGGCCTCAACATCATCCTCGGAGGACAACCTCTGGAGGGCGCGCTGCACCACTTTTCGTGGACGCCCACGAGGCTGGACGTCACCCTCGACAACCGCCTGTGGGGTTTGTCTCAACTCCATCATCTGTTGTAACAGCAACTTGTTAATTTCCTGCTGTGCCTCAGCCTGGGCCTGCAGAATTTGGGCTATCATAGCCTCCATGGTACTGCTGGTCGTTGTGGCTGCCTTTACCGAGGACATTCACGGGATGTTTCACAGTCCAGCAATATCCCACACAAAAAAAGAAAAATAAAAAATTCTGTTGTTGCCCCTAGCAACCAATTGCCCACATCCTCCACCAATTGTCTCGGTGCAGGGTATGAGGGGGTGCGGAAACATAGGCTTAACGAACTTGTAAAGCACACACAGTTTTATTTTCCTTCCTTTTTGTTCCAGCAAGGGTTAAGTTCAACACAAACCGCTTTTCTCTTCAGCAATGACACAAAATACATGGCAACAGAGAATCTTCCCGTCTGGGGGTTTTGACACAATAGAGGTCTGCACCTCACCTGCTCTGAGGTCTGCGCCTTCCCTGGGTCACTTGGATTAAGGTTTCCAGCAATACTTCAGCGGCTTCCTACACCCGGAGCTGCAGAGAGGGCTAGCAATACCCTCTCTGGATGAACTCAACTGACCCAGGAGAGGGAGATTTATAGAGGTCTTAATGACCGGAATAATCTCACCTGTGCTTTTGCACAGATCTATCCAAAATCTTGGAGTAAATGGGAGAAAGGGAGCGGTCAGCTCCCACTGCCACCTACCAACCGCTCCCAATGTAATCCGGGCCCATATTATCAGAGAAACCAAGGTGTGCTCAGCTCTAAGCTGCCTGAGCACATTACTCCCCGGATTCCATTATCTCACCCAGCACAGGTATCTGAGTGCGATATACCTCCCATCCAGTTAACCCTGCGGCTGCCGTGCTACAATATATATATTCATCTTTATAAAACACTGTAATGCACTGTTACACTTTGCCTATCAGGGCCTATCATGGTAGAGGGCAGATGCAGCTACAGAAGGCCTTGGAATGCCATAGCAACTACCAGCATCCTGTGATCACATTTTGTTAAACCGATCGTGTTAACTGATTAGATGCAGCTGTCAGCATTGTCTGTGGCAGCTAAGGGGTTAAAATATACCAGGATCAGAGTTATCTATGATGCCGGCAGTAACAATCATGCCCCTGTCCTGACTGACTGACAGCTCTAGGGTGCAAGGCGGGAACTACTGGTCTGTTCTGTACATGAAGGGGTTAAAAGAGGAACTGAACATTGTTTTGCTTTATTCTTCTCAAGTGGTTGTCCCTACCCCTATCCATATACACAACCAGTGCATGCATTGTAAGTGCAGCCTCTACGTAGGAAATGTTTATCTTGATACAATTTGCTCCCCCATTACACCCACATACTGTATGTTCTTAATTGACTCTGCATGAGTACGTCTTCTTGTCTTGATTTACTACAGTATATCTATATCAGTGATGTCCAACTGTTGCAAAACTACAGCATGCTGGGAATGGTAATTTTGCATGACTATCTTCCGGGAACAACTGTGAATATAACATGTTAAATCACTTAGTGACATAGTGACAGAGATATTAGAGAATCTTCCAACTTTTTCACATTTCGATTGTTGCTTATTTCCACAGTCGATCAGGGCAATGGTGGAAATTTCTTGTATTCATTTTTTCATTTTCTCCTTTGCTAGTACTTTAGTATTGCTACATTACAACTTCTATTATAGAAAAGAACAACTTTCATTGCTGAAACTGAAGATTCTATTTCTCTGCAATGTACAGATCTAACAAAATCATCTTACAGTAATACAACAAATCATGTTAAAATGACCATCCTGGCATTTCCCATAAACATCCTGCCTGATTTTTTTTTTTTTAAAGTGCCAGTGTGTGTTGCATTTTTAATGGCATTTTTGCATGGTGTTTTAGTGACATTAAAGACACCACTTTTCTATTAAAAAAAGGCATAAAAAACACTATTAAAAAATGTCAGGTGGTAAAAAAGGCTTTAGAAAAATTACTGATGAGTTCAGGTGATTTTTAAGGCTTTTTTGTGCCAAAAAACACAGCACAAACCTACAGTATGTAAAGTAGTTTTCCAAGATATAGAAGTGATGACTATTAATGCGTGATCTATGGGGGTCCAACCCTCTGCAGCCAATGAGTAAAATGAAGTTAATTCTTCCATTCTTTAATGACATACAGATGTCCATGCCTGTATGGCCCTATTCCGCATACCTCTTACGACATACTGTGTATTTAGTTAAGCCAAATGGGCAGGACAATGTTTTGTTGGACAGTTCAGTGAAGGGTTTCAACTGAGTATCTTGGCGCTTTATCTTTGCTAATAACACCAATACAAGATGAGGGGCACACAAAATATTCAGAATCTCATGAGGTGTGACATATGAAAACACCAAAAACTAAGGCACACCAATATATGAAAAATACACATTTTATTAATTCATCAAAAAAGTATATATAAAAAATTGATAAGATGGAGGAGCATGTGAGGAGGACGTGATGTCACATGCCCCTTGCTCGCCCCGTCAGCCCGCCATCCCTATGGTTTGATGCCTGGTTCCTGAGCACATGAGCCCCCGGGGGATTTGCTGTCGATCCCGGAGTGTCCTGGAGGAGGTCCGCGGTAGGAGACAAGCCGTGACGGGGGACGCAAGAGAGTGGTGGAAGCGGAGGGAGCCATAGACTGCTGGTGCCGGCTGGGAGCAGAAGCAGGAGGGATCACGTGACCTGAGCCCGGGTGATCGCGAGAAGAGAGGGGTGAGATCAGTGCCGGCAAGCAGCCCCTGTGGAAGTGGAGATGCTCAGGCTGCGGGTGGCCCCGAGGTAATAGGAGTGCTGGGGTTAAGGACCGTGAGATAAGGGAGGAGAGTCTCTCTCCGGGGACTGAGCTGGCCGGACTTTGAATGCAGATAGCGGGACATATAAACTGAGCACATCTGGTTTGACTCTCCCCCCAGGACTAGATTCAGCCTCTGTTTTATCTCTACTATCAAAAGCATATATTCAAGTGACTTTCCTAAAGTAGCATTTGGATTTTTCTCCTTGGGGTCAAGTATAGATCTGTATCTGGAAATTTACGAGCCCAAGAGGATCTTCTCAGTTGGTATTAGCAGAAATTGAGCTACCTCATCCTGGTTATATGAACTGAGACTGTTTGTGGATGTGTTAGCAGGTTCTTGAATTGCCCTTGCAGCGTTACATGAACTGGGAATAATATTATTGAGAGTGGTCTTTTTATTTTCTGGAACATCAGTAGACTTTATTCATGTCTATGTTTTTTTTTTCTTCTCTTTTTTTCTACAGCAGGACTTGAGTTAATCTGGGCAAAGTTTTTTTTTTTTTCTTCTTTTTTTTCCCTTCAGCTGCATTCGAATATTGGAAACATAATTTTGCACAGGGCCTTCGATCTTGCCTAATTACAAGTTGGTGTTTGCTATACTGCTAGGGGTTAACCTATACTGTGAATAGGTATAATTTGGTTATAAGGTGGTATTGGAGCGTCCCTATAGCAGTGGATAATATTTGATATTAAACTCAGAGTTAGGTGGGTAATAATCAGAACGAAGTCTTGCGGTTATTGTGATAGGTGCTTTGATACATAGTAGCTGTATACTTCGGTATATAGCCTGGGGAGACAAATACGAGGTAAAATGGCGAGCAAAAGAAATAAAGAAAAAGAACAAAATGTCGAAGCTAACAGAAGGTCAGGGGGTGGAGCCACATTAGATTCACCCAAGGAGAAAAATAGGAATCAGCCAGTAGGGACTACTAGACTGGATAAGTTTTTACAGTCTCCCGGGTTAGGAAAAGGGCAATCTGAGAAAGTTAAGGATGCTAAACAGAAGAAAAAAGATGTACAGGCAGAGGAGGGCCCGTTGTATGAGGAATCACATGACCAAATTGATGAGGAAACACAGGAGAGGCAGCAAGAGGGTTCCTGGGAAATGCTCCACCAGATTATGCAAGGAGTTGAGAAGACTAACGGCACTTTAAAGGATATGAAATCTGAAATTGGTGTGGTAAGATATTACACTGATGAGAGACGATTTAAGGAAAATCAGGGAGAGACTTGGGGAAGTTGAACGGAGAGTTGGAGAAATGGAGGATAAAACTGAACTGGGAGAGAGAGTTGGAAAGGATTTCAGCACAGCAGAGATTGTTACAGGATAAACTTACTGATCTTGAGGACAGGGGTAGAAGGAAAAATTTAAGGGTAATAGGCTTTCCTGAGAAAGTTGAAGGGACCAATTGTGTGGAATTTATGGAAAAATGCTTAAAAGAAAATTTCCTGGTAGCTAATTTCACATTTTGGGGTTGAAAGAGCTCATCGACTGCCTTTAAAGCCTTTACCCCCTGGCAGCAACCGAAGGACGATGTTGGTTAAACTATACTTGAGTGTAGACAAGGATGCCCTGCTTCGCAAATCTAGAGAGGATGGCGACAAGGAGTTTAACGGCTCTAAGATCGCCATTTTTCCAGACTACTCGAAAGCAACACAAGAGGCCAGAATGAGTTTTTTTCAGACTAAGAAAAGGCTCAGGAACGCAGGCATATCATACTCTTTGATTTTCCCCGCAAAGGTAAGAGTAGTCTATCAAGACAAAGTATTTTTCTTTACGTCCGCTTCTGAGGTTTTTACTTGGATGGAGGGTAAGGGGATTAAGTAGGGAGGACTGACAGGGCGAGCTATGCTAGAGTAAAGCCTCTTTTAAACTAGCGGCAGCACGGATCCAGCACCTAAAGGGTGCCAACGGATCCGTACTGCCGCTGATACATGTGTGGAGCCGGAGCAGCGGTCCGGCCCCACACATGTTGACACAGACATTGGGACAAGACACAGAGAACATACATACACACACATAAACACATACATACTTATATACTCCAGCCAGGGACGCAGGCAGCACGTCTTCACGCGCCTCCTGCGTGCAGTGATGACGATTCCCCACTCCACGCATGCTGCCGGCGTCCCTGCGTGGAGTATGTGAGTATGTGTGTGTATGTGTGAGTATGTATGTATGTCTGTATGTATCTCTGTATATGTGTAGACGGATCCGGAATGACCCCCCATTGCAAGTCAATGGAGGACAGATCCGGATTACTGGTGTGTCACACCAAACGGATCCGTCCCCATTGACTTGCATTGGGGGTCATTCCGGATCCGTCTTGGTGCGGATGCCTGGACCGGAGAGAAGACCGCAGCATGTTGCGGTTTGTTCTCCGGTCTGAAGACGGAACGGAATGCTTTCAGGAGCATTCCGTTGTCTTCAGTTCAGTTTTGTCCCCATTGACAATGAATGGGGACAAAACTGAAGCGTTTTTTTCCGGTATTGAGCTCCTATGACGGAACTCAATACTGGAATTTAAAAACGCTAGTGTGAAAGTAGCCTAAGAGGAAAGGTGTTCTTCCTTTTGTTAGGGAAACTAATTTCCATTAGGGAAGGGAGGTTAGGTAGAGGAGGGGGGGAGGAAGAGGGGGGGAGGGAGAGGGGGAGGGAGAGGGGGATTTGGGAGGGGGGGAATGGTTAGAGTAGGAAGGGCGAGCTGGGGAGTTGAAGCTAGGCAGGGTTGGCATGCAGGTTTTTTTTTTTTTTTAATAACGTATGAGAATTTTGGTATGAAATATTAGGGTTCTTTCAGACCGTAAGAGAAGGGCAGTGATTTTTGATACAATATATAGACATATGTCGGGGATAGTCTGTTTACTTGAGACTCACTTGGAAGCAGATAAAATTAATATTCTTAGACGTAAATGGGTAGCAGCAGAATATCATGCTACATATTCCTCATTTTCTAGGGGGGTAACTATTCTAATTTATAATAAGATTGACTGTAAGGTTCTTGACCATAAGATAGATACACAGGGCAGATATGTGTTTCTCCATATCAGGGCATGTGGTAGAGTATTTATATTAGCGGCTGTCTATATCCCTCCCCCCTTTTCAATGGATGTGCTCCACCAACTTGTAAACTATATGAAAGAGAGAAATGAGTCGATGGTAGTAGCTGCAGGCGATTATAACTGCGTGATTGACGAAGAGCAAGATAGATGGAGGAGTAGGGATATAATGGTGAAGGGGAGATCTCCTTTGGATAAGTTTTTAAAGGAAGTATTATGGGTGGATTTTTGGAGAGCTAAAAATCCGAAGTGTAAATTATACTCATGTTACAATAAGTCTAAGCAGACACTTTCTCAGATTGATCTTGTTCTAGGGTCGAGAGAACTTCTCCTTTGGGTTCAAAGTGTGAATTATGAACAGCGAGTAATATCAGACCATGCCCCGGTCCAGATTAGGATTAGAGAAAAGGAATGGGTGTCTCAAGCAGTGATAATACCATCATACTTGTTGGCGTTGGAAGGAAAGAAAGAGGAGATCTCTAAAAAAATAAAAGAATATTTTGAGATTAATGTGGGCTCGGCAGATACGGGCGTGGTCTGGGATGCGTTTAAAGCTGTTATGAGAGGAATAGTTACAGAGATGGGGGTGAGAGATAAAAGGGAGTTGAAAAAGAAGGAGGCAAAAGTGAGAGAAGAAGTGAAATCAGCGGCAGCTAAATTTGGTGAAACAGGAGATTTAAAAGATAAGACAGTATGGGAAGAAAAGGAGGAGAAGTATAGAGAATTGATGGTGGGTAATTCCTGCTCTCGTTTGTTCTTTCAGGATCAGCAAAGGTTTATAGAGGCGGGTAGACCAGGTAGATTCCTAGCAAGGATTCTGGAAGGGACGAGAAAGATTAATACTATAGCTGCTATAAAAAACCACATGGGACAGCTCAGAGATAAACCGGAAGATATACGTAATATCTTCCTAGAATTTTACAAATCTCTTTATAGCTCCCAATTGGAGTGTGGGGAAGGTAGGATACAGTAGTATTTGGAGAATTGTGAGCTGTCCCAGTTGTCGCCTAGTTCGGTTAAGATTCTGGATGGAGACATCACCATTGATGAGATAACTAAAGTAATAAGGGAATCCCCCAGAAACAAAGCTGCAGGACCTGATGCACTATCTTTTGAATTTTATAAAGCATATGAGCCTTTGCTGTCTTTGGAACTAATGAGAGTATATAATGAAGCTGAAGCAACGGGGAAACTGCCCGACTCTATGTACAAAGCCCTTATAACCCTCATTTTAAAGCCAGACAAAGATTAGTATGATCCCCAGTTCTATAGACCTATTTCATTATTGAACGGAGATTTAAAAATCTTAGCAAAGATTTTAGCCAATAGGTTGTCTAAGGTAGTGTCCGAGTCCGACCAATCAGGATTCATGCCTGGCCATACACCCATACAACATCAGATATACGCAGCTTGTATGCTAACATTCTATGGGGGGGGGGGCTGCTCCATCCTGTCTTTGGATGCAATTAAAGCGTTTGACAGGGTGGAGTGGCCCTTTCTTTGGAACCTATTGGAGGGATTTGGGGTAGGTCCCCGGTTTTTAGGATCGCTCAAAATCTTGTACAAGGAACCAAGAGCGACAATTTTGGTGAATGGTATCCACACAGCTGAATTTCCATTATCAAGGGGGACTAGACAGGGTTGTCCTCTCTCCCCCCTCATCTTTGCTCTATTTATTGAGCCCCTGGCAATTAAGCTTAGAAGGGGAAGGGAGTTTGTGGGGTTCGGATGCGGGGGGACAGAGGACAAACTGTCCTTATATTCCGATGACATCTTGTTGTATATAAAAGATGCGAAAAACTCATTAGGGAAAGTTATAAAGTCGGTAAATGATTTCGGGGATGTCTCCGGCTTAAGAATTAACTGGCAGAAATCAATTTTAATGCCATTGGGAGAGAGTGTACATTATCAAGGCCTTACAGTTCTACAGCAGGACGAATCCTTTAAATATCTAGGGATTGTGGTCTTGCCTGAAGTAGATAAATATGTCGATCTGAACGTCAAGCCTTCAGAAGGTTAAGAAGAAGCTTAAAGTATGGAGCGGTTTACCCCTAGGGATGATGGATAGGGTTAATGTGATAAAGATGGTAATATTGCCCCAGGTTCTTTATGTGTTGAAAAACAGCCCGGTATGGATCGGAAGAAAGGTCTTTAAATATCTTAGGTCATTAATTACGGAATTTATATGGCGGGCAAGAAAGCCAAGGATCCGAATGGAGTATCTTTATAAAGATATTAGAAATTGTGGTTTGGGGGTGCCTGATTCTGAATTGTATTTTATTTCTTCACAATTATCCTACTTAATAAACTGGCAAGGAAAAAATTATTTGGAGAAAATGGTTAATAAAAGAGAATTGGTTAATATAGATATTTGGGAGTTTTTGGAGGTGGGGCAACAGAAAGATGGAGGAGTTTTAGGTTTGGAAGGGCTATTCTATAAGGTGTGGGGGCATTTAAGATTGCTGTTGAATATTTTAGGATCATTTGAGTTTACACCATTGTTTAATAATGTTCATCTAAAGGAATTTGGAAAAACTAGAGTTTAGATTCTGGGTGAGATATGGTATCACTAAGGTGTCACATCTTTTTAGAGAAGGTAGGTTGAAGGAATTTGGGGAATTGCAGAGGGTATATGATATACCCTATACAGCTATGTTTAGATATATGCAGTTAAAACACGCCTGTGATGCCACATTAGATAAAAATAGATTTTATATACAGCAGTCACGGGTGATAGATGAGTTAAGAAAAATAAGTATGGATAAGAAAATAGTGTTTAAAATATATAAGTTGGTACAGAGTGATAGGGCGAGTAGTTTGGTACACAGAAGCAAAAGGGAATGGGAAGAAGAATTAGGTTTAGGTATAGTAGAAGGGTGGTGTAATATTTGGAAATGGACAAAGGAAGTTGCAATAAATAAGAATTTTATTATTACACAATTTTTTATAACACACCGGTTGTATATGACACCAAAGATTATGTGTAGATTTAAGCAAGGGTGCAGAAAGGTATGTCCGAAATGTTCTATGGAGGATGTGGGTTTTTTTCATTTGATTTACGAGTGTAACATAGTTAAAAACTTTTGGGGGCAGGTATTTGAGTTTATAAAAGTAAGGTTGAACACGGAGGAGTTAGGGGGATTGGCTGCATGGTTGTTAGGGTATATGGATGAGATTAGGGAACACGCGTATAGAAAACTCTTGAATAAAATCCTTTTTTTAGCACGGCTAGAAATCGCTAGAACATGGATGGCTAAGCAGGCACCTACCATGGTACATTGGAAAAATCAGATCAGGCAAGCTATAAATTTCGAATATGGATATTATGTAAAACTGAATAACATAAAGAAATTCCAAAGGATCTGGCAAAACTGGATTAGAGCCATGCCAGAGACCGAGAAATTAGGATTGATTCAGAGTTTGAGATAGGAAAGAAATAATGATGTCTGTTGTCATATCGTAATATGTAATATGGATGAAAGAACGGAAGGCTAGCATGTCGATGGCCACCTATGCCTATGGAGGGGGGGGGTTGGAATTTGTAAGGTATATAGGCATCAAGACCCAAGAGGTACCCGAGGTTGTAGTAGAAGCCAGAGTTTGAGGCGATCCCAGCAGGGTTGAGAGGAGTGTGGGGGGGGAGTGAGTCAGGCAGTGTGTGTGTGTGTTTTTTTTTCTTCTCTTTCTTTCTTTCTTTCTTTCTATTTCTTTGATGTTTTACAATTGTTCAATACGCCCGTTGGATGATGTTGTATGTTTGGAAAGTTTAACACATGGAAGGAGAGATTAATGAAACTCTTTATTATATATGCTATGGCTTGTCTGTTTACGGCCAAATTCTAATAATGGTGGACTTTGCAGTGACTGTAGACAATCCCTGGATATATGCCGGGGGTGGAGCTGGAGGAACATAGTCCGATGGATGGTACCCGAATCGGGAAGCCATACCATGGGGCAAGTCAGAGCCAAGAGTTGTATAAACTATATTTGAGAAGTTATTCTGAATAGATATGGTGTGTCTGATTTGGATGAAGAGGCGTTGAGGACTTGCCTGTTCAAATTATTTAATTTGATTTGAGTGATTTATTTATTTTTTTTCTTCTCTGCCTTGTCTTACTTATCGTTACATCTCCTCTTACTCTTCTTTCATCTATCCCTTGTTTGTGCTTCTCTGGTTTTAGGATTTTAGGATAGGAATTCATTGGTGAAGAGTTAGGGGGGTAGAAGAGGGAGAGGGAAAATTTGAGTATAAAATGGTATTATGGTATTTTAACGGGTGGATCTTGTAGGTAATGATGCCTTATACTATAAATAAATGTATTAAGGGATGGGGAACGGGAGGGGGGGTTATAAAAATGGATGTTTCATTATTGAATTTTGTATTTGGAGAAAGTATTAAAAAAGATGAACCGATAAATTATAAAAAAAAAAAAAATTGATAAGATCATCTTTGCTGTATGTGAAGATCATGCATTAATGGTCTCCTCAGTCCTAAGGATAGGCCACAATTATGTTATATCTTGGAAAATTTAAGATGGAATTATTATCAAGATGGTTGCACTTTTTATGCGTGCAAATTGTGTTTTCCTTTCTAGATGACAAATCTTGGAATCAAGCTATAGGTAGTATAGTTAGGCAGAATCAGGGCCTGTAAACTTAAAGTGGCACTGGAAAAAATTAACATTAACCTCATTTTGTAGATGGATCCAAATTGACAGAAGGAGCCAACATAAGTAGGCAGGGCCAGCATGAGGGCTTGGGTGGCCCCCGGAATTTTCACTGTAGGGTCAATGGCCAGTCCACCCATGGGCAGTATGGATATTTCTCTAAAATGTCTAACCCTATATACTTTGATACTTCTCAAAATACATCATCTTACCAACCCTGCATTTTATCTGCCAAGGTTTTACTCCATTTTCTTCTTTCTACAAGTTAGTGTGTAAGGTCGATATACAATGCTCAAAAAAATTAAGGGGACCCTTGAAGGGTCACTAACTTTTCAAAAAACTTTAGATAGGTCATAAAGACATATCAAGTGTTTACATTTCTGGAGATCTTAACCCTTAAACCCTCATTGAGCTCAGTGGTTCTTACTGGTGCCTGGCAGCACTAGGGTCCCAGATTCTAATCTGACCAAGGACAACATCTGAAAGGAGTTTGTATGTTCACCCTGTGTATGCGTGGGTTTGCTTTTGGTACTCCAGTTTCCTCCCACACTCCAAAGACATACTGAGGGAGAACTTAGATTGTGAGCTCCACTGGAGACAGTGAGTTATGATAATGTCTGTACAGTGCTGCAGAATATATTGCTGCTATATAAGTGAGTGAAATAAATAAAGAAGAAGGTTCATAACGTGCTTTCTATCCACTCTGCACAAGACAACTCCATAGAAGTCTACAGACTCTTCTCCATACCATCCACTGCAGGGAGGTGAGACAGCTTGATATGCATGCACTTCTTTACCCTCATTCTAGAGATCAGTGGAGGCATCCGTCCTCAGACCCCCACCGATATAAACTTTTGATATATATCTATGATATAAAAGTTTTTTGAAAAAACTATGACCTTTTAAATCACACAACATTGGATCTCGATGAATGAAAATCTTTACTAATATAAATTGTGTAATTTATTGAGAACAAAATGATGTATCGATGGTGATTGTAAAACCAAAAAGGGTTGAATTATAAATCACCAAAAAAATCTAAGCAAATTTTTGAAATCACATAAACATCCAATTTGCATGAATTTCATCATGGCACCTCATAATGTGACCCCAATGTGTCTGTATGCACTGCTGACTTCTGGGCATGCTCCCGATGAAATGAAGGATAGTATCTTGAGGACCTCCTCCTAGACTTGGATCAGGGCTTCTGTGAACTACTGGACAGTCTGTAGCATTACTTGGAGGCTTGAGAAGCACTGATACAGAATGGATTCAGGACTAGGAAATGTGAAGGTCATTCAATGCCATAAATGCCTTTGTCATCCAAGAATAGCCTACACACTCTTGCACCATGAAAACCCCAGTGCTCACTGCACCAGCATAAACTCCAAGGATTTCATCTAACAGCACTCAGAATACCCTTGGTATCATATGACTATAGCAAAAAGAAACAAAAAAATATGAGGATTAATCTAGTCTTAAGGAAATAACATTTCCAAAAGATAGAAAAAAGGGAAGCGCTAGTGGAGTGAAAAGAGTGAAATTTTAGATAATAGAGAATAAGTGATTCTTCTTAAATAATAGGTGGTAGTAAGTGCCGGCAGCTAATAGGGACACTCCGTCGAGGCACCGTGAGGACATACGCAAGAATGAAGCAAAAAGATGTGACAATTAGTGACATATGTAAAGATAGAACCCTATATTCCAGAGTGCCAGACTTTATATAACATATAGTAATATTCACACCGATTAAATTATATAGTTATTTTAGTTATTAGTTATCACATGACTATCCAAGGATATAATTTCTTAGACCATCACTAAGGTGATTGATCTTGCAGGCAGCATAACATTCACCACTGAGTCTCCAGACTGTTTCTTGTCTATTACATGTGCTCAGCGAAAAACCTGCTCTCATTCATGAAGAGAACAGAGTGCCAATGTCAGACTTGCCAATTTTGGTGTTCTTTGGCAAATGCCAATGGAGCTGCACTGTAGTAGGCTGTGAGCACAGGTCTCAGTACAGGGTGTCGAGCCCTCATTTCATCTTCATGGATTCTGTTTCTAACAGTTTGGTCAGAAATATGCAGACCAGTAGCTGCTGGAGGTCATTTTGCAATTCTACTCTTGCTCCTCCTCACACAAATAAGCAAATACTGGTCAAGATGATGGGTTGATGCCCTTCTTCGACCCTGTCCAGCTCTTCTTATGTAGTAGTACTTGTTCTGCGATTGTCTCAATGCTCTTGAGACTGTGCTGGGAGACACAGCAAAACCTTGGTGTGATGGCACTTAAGGATGTGCCATATTGGAGGAACAGAACTACCTGTGCAGTATCCCAGAGTTGGGGGTACGTGCAAATTGTTTGTTGTTTAAGGTTTGTCATGTTATTTAACGTTGTATATTGTGACTTAATGGTATGTATACCCAATATCTTCCGGATAGGTTATCAGTATCTGATTGGTGGGGGTCTGACTCCCAGCACCTCGCGCATCAGCTGTGTAAAGAACCCACAGTGAGCGCTGAAGCCTCTTCCTAGACCAGTCTTGTCACGTTCATTGGTCACACGGTCTATGTGCAGCTTAGTCCTATTCAAGTGAATAGGCCTGTGCTGCAATATCTAGCGCAGCCGTTATGCAGTGACCATTGCTGTGCCTGGTACAGTATGTTTCAGGAGCCACAACACTTGTTGGAGTCTCTTCAAACTGCTGATCTGTGGTGGTGCCTGCGGTCAACCGAGGATATCCTGAGGATAGGTCATCAATATTTTACTCCCAGAAAACCACTTTAATAATGAAATATTCAGTCAAAGCAAATAAGCAAATATACAGTATATTTGTGACTGACCTGAAGTGACTGATATTGAAAAAAAAACCACAAAGTACAAAATAATTGCTATATATTTGTCTTTATTACTGTGATACATTTCTAAATACATAACTTGCACTTTCAGTGATACATCCAATTTAATGCTTGAATTACTGCAAGTACAAAATGTATACACGTTTTAATATAAAACAGGTTTTCCTTAACATTCATTAAAGGCAATCTCTCATTATTTAATTTTAGTTTTATTTTATTAGATGTAAAAAGGAAGGGAAATGATGGGTTTGATAAAAAAAAAATTAAGTAACCTAGGCTCCAACAGAATAATAATATACTGTATCATCAGCTTGCCTGCCTGCTAATGATGAAATAACTCTGCTTGTTCTGTCCTAGTTTGTACAGCACATCTGACAAAAGAAAACAGGATGGAAAAAAACAGAAAGCAAAATCATATTGGGACTGCTCTAGTTGCCAGTGTAAAAGTTGCAATATGTCAAGATTTTTATTTACAGTACACCAATATTTTTTTAGAAAAGTTCTTTATAATGAACACCTGATTTAAATAATATTTAATTTTCTGATGAAACATTCTCTTTAAAAGATTTTACCAGTAGTATCACTTATCCCCTATCCACAATATTGGATGAATAGAGAACAAGTGTTGTTGATAGGAAAACCCCTCTAAAGTCTTTGGGGTAGATTTATCAAAATAGCTGTAAAGTAGAATTGGCGTACCTGCCCATAGCAACTAATCAGATTCCACCTTTCATTTTTCAGAGCTCATTTGGAAAATTAAAGGTGGAATCTGGTTGCTATGGGAAACTAAGCCAGTGTTCCTTTATACCAGTTTTGATAAATCTACCCATTGTCTAAATGTGATGACTTACACAAGAAAGTATTCACACAGGCAAACAAAATGTTACCTCAGTTTACATTCATTGCATTACTATTTTCCTTCATGCCTACTTTACAGTCAAACATTGTAGAGCAAGTGACAATAAGTACGTGCATATAGAAATATAAGATTACTTTCCAATAAACCATCCTGGAGAACAAATGGAAATGTTATTTAAGCTTTCTTCTCTCTACCACATAGGGGGTTCTGTCTAGGTTTTTGCCAAATTGTCAAAAATACCATATCCCACATGGACCCATTTGAAGTCAGACTTTAATATTTGCTGGGAAGCAATTCTGAATTCACCTGTTAGGGTGAATTCACAAAACTGTATCTGTTTTTGCGCAAATTGCAGAGACGCAAAACACAGATATCGACCGCGTGCGTTCCACAATTTGCGGAAAGGAATGTCCTGCCCTATGATAGAAATACCTATTCTTTTCCGCAAAACGGACAAGAATAGGACATATTCTATCTTTTAGCTGAGCTGTAGAACAGACGTGCAGGTGCGGACAGCTCTGGTGTGCTGTCCGCATCTTTTGCTGCCCCATTGAAATAAATGGGTCAGCATTCAATTAAAAATACGACCATGTGAATGGACCCTTAAAGGGGTTTTCCAGGAGTACAATATTGGTGGGTTACCTGCAGTCCAGGTCTGGTTTGAAAAGATGGGTTTTGGGGGAAAATAAATAAAGACGACTTTACTGGTGTAAGTTACAAAATGAACATAAGAATCTGTTTGGTTGTTATAAACATTAGTTTCACATGAGGCCCGGTATTTTACAGAATATATGCATGTACTTTGTAATAAACTTTATTATATACAGTAATCTTTTAATAGCAACAGACAGGGTGATATGTCAACCACTTTACAACAAGTGATACAGTAATACTTTAACATTTGCTTCTATTAAAGTTTTGCATATTTTATAATTTATCCATGTCCCATGGAGCTGTCAAATGGAGCTTATAGACCTCTATGAGGTCTTCCTGTGTATCGATCGTGAAGTCTGTAAGACACCATTGGTGTCTAGTAGAGATGAGCGAACGTGCTCGTTACGAGCACTGTATCGCTTGGCTCCCGTGCGAAATGCCCACAGGCATTGCGGATCCGTCCTCAGCTGCATGTAAGGCAATGGGGACGGATCGTTTGGTATGACACTCATACCAAACGGTTCCGTCCTCCTCACCCGACTGAAAGTCAGTGGGGACGAATCCATTTGGTATGAGTGTCATACCAAACGATCCGTCCCCATTGACTTACATGCAGCTGAGGACGAATCCGCAATGCCTGCGGGCATTTGTTCGCACGGGAGCCGAGCGATACAGTGCTCGTAACGAGCATGTTTGCTCATCTCTAGTGTCTAGCTATTGTACTGGAACAGAAAAATATAAAATGTACCACAGATGTGAACCTAACCTTAGAAGGGTTTATGCTTAAAGAGAGTCTGTTAGTGGTTTTGACCATACTAAACCATTGACAGCCCTAGGTAGGGCCTGAGGAGCACGGAACAAAAATATTATAGGCATAGTATACCTTAGGTGTAGTTTTTCCCATCAGAATTAGTGTGAATATGAAGTTTTATTCTGCCAGATTCTGCTTTAGTAAGTGTTCAGGGTGGGGTCTCACTGTGAAGTGCTCTCTGCATTGAGCTGCAGCTCACCTCCTCCCCTCTTCTCTGAGTGAGAGCTGTAGTCTTTTGGTTGGATGCTACAGCTGTCACTGGGAGGGGGTGTGAAGAAGCTCAATACAGAGAGCAATTCTCAGTGAAGCTCCGCCTCCAGTGTATATGCAGAAGCAGAATCTGGCGGAAATATTATGTGTTATTAAAGCTCCATTTATTCCAAGGCACATATGAAAAGGGTGTGCAACTGTGCCTATGTAAGAGGGATTAACATCATGAAAGTACTCATTAGTACAGGAGGACTGGGGAGCGGTGAATGCAGTGCCTCCTGTGCTGGCTCTGTACGCACTGCTTCCTGGTCTTCCTCTGCTGGCTGCCACATGCTGTGCTGTGATCTAGCAGGAAGAGTGCTGGATTGCAGGAGCCGCAGCGGCATCTGGAACAGGAGAGGTGAGCTGATATTTTTTTTACTGATCTGAGGTCTGATTAACATGGAGGTCATATTAACATGGGGGTCTGAGCTGATGTCTGATTGGGGGTCTTATAAACATTGGGGGCCTGATCTGAGGTCCAAATGGGGGTCTTATTAACATTGCGGTTCTGATCTGAAGTCTGATTGGTGGTCTTATAAATATTGGAGGTCTTCTAAACATTGGGGTCAGATCCAAGGTCTGAAAGAAGGTCTTATTAACATTGGAGGTCTGAGCATAGGTCTGAATGGGGGTCTTATAAACATTGGGGGTCTGATTGGAGGTCTCAGTGGGGGGTCTTATTAACTTTGGGGCTCTGAGCTGAGGTCTGATGAAAACCTTTTTTTTTTTTTTCTCCTGTAATAACTAGGTGCAAATGCGTCTTTTAGGGTGAAAAGTATAGTAACTGAGGTTGGTTTTCACAGTTGTCTCTGCTTGGACCATATATGTAGAATGGATATATTACTATATGTCACATAGGGTACAGAGCATCAGGGGTGGATTAGCCATAGACCCTACAGGGAAATTTCTCGGTGGGCCAAAGTCCAGAGGGCCACCGAAAACCTCCTCTTGGCCAAAAGCCAGGTAAATAAAGATCTTATGCTCTCAGCATTAATTCATTTAGGCAGTATTTTGGGCTGCACTGTGGTATCTGGGGCCACTTTTAGTTTTACTTTAGGTTCTCAGTCCGCCCCTTCTGAGCATGCTCAGACAACTGGTGTCAGGGATTGTACAAAGGGCATTGACAGAGAGCAGAGCTGTGAAGATCTTTTTATAGAAAGGAGAGTCTGGAAAGATTGTGGAGGGATCCCTGAGGAGAGTCGTCAAAGAGAGCAGCATCTAGGGAGGGTGAAGGAGACTGAGACCACAGTTAAAGACAACACAGCTGTAGAAGAGCGTCTGGAACTGTTGTCATTGAGATATGGTGGTTGGGAGCAGAGGGGAGAGCTGTATCAGTGGTTTGTGGAGATCTGTAGAGTATAAAATGCCAGTGCTTGCACACTACACTGGTTGTGCCATCCTTACAGATGCATAAGATGAGTTCAAAACTGGTACAGAAGTAGAGTAGACCTTGCATGTGAAGGCTTACAATAAAGTTCATATTCACCTTACACCTGATGAGAAAATCTCCATGTTTGTCCTGTTCTCCAGTCCCTACCTAATGCTATCAGCCGTTGAGCATGGTCAAAAATGCTGACAGAATAACTGTAAGGCACAAGCAACACTATTCATACAGTATTATGGGGGAAATGTATTATACCAGGTATGCTAGACATCACAAAGTTACAAATTTTGGTGCAAATGCTTCTTGCACAAATATCTGTAACTTTTTGGGGTTGAACAGGGAATATGCAGCAGGGCCTATTATAAATTATACCAGAAACCTTCTGTACATTACAGCATACCTGAAATCTGTGCCAGTCCCTAACTGATATAGATTTGAGCTCTGGTGCATGGACTACCTGAGATGCAAATATTAAGAAGTGCTTGCCTCTTAATAATTATAGTGCAATTATGGTGACTCAGATTACGACCGGCATATATAATGCCAGTCTTAATACATTTCCTTCTATGTTTCACAGTTTTTTCAAAACAATATATTTTATAACTGATACAGTGTAAAAAGTTGTGGTTAAATAATAAAAAGTGAGCTTTCACATGTGAAAAAAGCAGTAATATGCGCAACATTTATAACCATTAAATGTGTACATATTCAGGTCACAAAAAGATTTTCATGGTTAAAGTTGAGAAATTTCCACATTGTTTATACATCATTTTAAGAATGAGACACGTCTGGTGACTCTTCATGGAAGAGATGTATTCATTTCTTGGGTGTAGTGAGGATTGTGCCATTTGGTACTTACACTGTGTACTGTGCTGCACTTCAGCTATCAAGATCAAGTGTAAGATTGGTTTATCCAATAAAAGGTAAATCCACAGTCGTGTTTAATGTGCAGTAAAAAAAAAAAATCCAGTTTCTTATCTATTCACTTAACTCCTTGATAGTTGTGCAATCCTTCCTGCAGCATAACAGAGGACAAAGGTGATGCTCAAAGGAGTTTTCAATGGAAAATTATTGATTAGAGTGACTTAAAGGATAAAGAATGTAAAACCTCTCCGATTTCCCACAACTCCCATTCCAACACTTACAGAATCCCCACTGATATCCACTTCACAGTCCCATCTAGAAAAACAGGAGATGCCTCAAAATTCTAAGTTAGCCAATCACTAACTGAAGTTTTTGAGTGGGCATTTCCTCTGTTTCGAGATGGGATTAGAAAGTAGAGGACATGGTAACACAATGGGAGCTATGGGGGATTGGTGAGGTCAAGTATTGTATGTTATATATTCAAATTTATTTTAACGCACTCTGAACCCTTTCCCAGTAATTTTCGCCACTGGAGAACCCCTTTAAAACAAATTTCCACATATGAGGACCTCTTTCAATTTACATATATAATTAGTCTAAACAAAAAGTTTAAAATACTTTGCATCACCTTTACTGATCTATGGTTACAGCCTGTATAGTTCAGAACTGCATTAAGAATTCTTCAGGCTTCAGAGCTGAAATTTCCCAGGATGACTCAATGTCAATAGACTCAATGTCTACACAGAGCTTGATTGGAGAAGTTGCATTCTGGCAAATGAGATCTTTACAACCGGCGCTGTAAAATAATTGTCCTACATTATCTAAGCTAAGTTACTAAGTTACTAAGCTAAGCTTTGTACACTGAGAATGCTCCATAATTAGCAGAAATGATGTAGTAGCTTTCATAGTAGAAAACTGAAATGTATAATATTAGCATATGGTGAAATCTTTGGCTTGGTCTTAAAGGGTTTTTTCATAATAATGGCCTATCCTCAGGATAGGTCATCAATATGAGATTGTTGGGGTCTGACTTCCAGCACCTCCACCAATCAGCTGTTCGAGGAGGTGACGGTGCTCCTTGAGCACTGAGACCTCTTCCTAGGCTATGTGACTTCACTTTCATCAGACACATAGTCTAAGCATTCAAGTGAATGGGGCTATACTTACAAGTGCATCTCAATAAATTAGAATATCATCAAAAAGTTGTTTTTTTCAGTAATTCAATTCAAAAAGTGAAGCATATATTATATAGAGTCATTACAAACAGAGTGAACTTTTTCAAGTGTTTATTTCTGTTAATGTTGAGGATTATGGCTTACAGCCAAGGAAAACCCATAAATCATTATCTCAGAAAATTAGATTATATTAGACCAACTGTAATTTTTTTAAAACATAGAAATGTTGGCCAAATGAAAAGTATGTACAGTAAGTGCACTCAATACTTGGTTGGGGCTCCTTTTGCATGAATGACTGCATTAATGCGGCATTGCATGGAGGCAATCAGCCTGTGGCACTGCAGAGGTGTTATGGAAGCCCAGGCTGCTTTGATAGCAGCCTTCAGCTTGTCTGCATTGTTGGGTCTGGTGTCTCTCATGTTCCTCTTGACAATGCCCCATAGATTTTCTATGGGGTTAAGGTCAGGCGAGTTTGCTGGCCAATTAAGCACAGTGATACTGTGATTATTACACCAGGTATTGGTACTTTTCGCAGTGTGGACAGGTGCCAAGTCCTGCTGGAAAATAAATATTCCATCTCCAAAACGTTTATCGGCAGAGGGAAGCATGAAGTGCTCTAAAATTTCCTGGTAGACAGCTGCAGTGACTTTGGTCTTGATAAAACACAGTGTACCTACACCAGCAGATGACATGGCTCCCCAAACCATCACTGATTGTGGAAACTTCACACTAGACCTCAAGCAGCTTGGATTGAGCCTCTCCACTCTTTCTCCAGACTCTGGGACCTTGATTTCCAAATTAAATGCAAAATTTACTTTAATCTGAGCACACCCCTTTGACTACTGAGCAACAGTCCAGTTCATTTTCTCCTTGGCCCAGGTAAGACAAATTCTGACGTTGTCTATTGGTCATGAGTGGCTTGACACATGGAATGCGACACTTGTAGCCCATGTCCTGGATACGTCTATGTGTAGTGGCTCTTGAAGCACTGACTCAATCAGCAGTTCACTCCTTGTGAATCTCCCCCAAATTTAAGAAAGGCCTTTTCTTAACAATCCTACCGAGGCTGTGGTTCTCCCTGTTGCTTGTGCACCTTTTTCTACCACCCTTTTTCCTTCCACTCAACTTTCCATTAATATGCTTTGATACGCTCTGTGAACAGCCAGCTTCTTTAGCAATGACCTTTTGTGGCTTACCCTCCTTGTGGAGTGTGTCAATGACAGCCTTCTTGACATCTGTTAAGTCAGCAGTCTTCCCCATGATTGTGTCGCCTACTGAACCAGACTAAGGGACCTTTTTAAAGTCTTTGGAAGCCTTTGCAAGTGTTTTGGGTTAATTATTCTAATTTTCTGAGATAATGAATTTTGGGTTTTCCTTGGCTGTAAGCCATAATCATCAACGTTAACATAAATAAACAATTGAAAAGTTCACTTTGTTTGTAATGACTCTATATAACATGTGCTTCACCTTTTGAACTGAATTACTGAAAAAAAAAAACTTTTTGATGATATTCTAATTTATTGAGATGCACTTGTAGGTACAAAGCACAGCCACTATCAAATGGACAGCACTGTGCTTGGTAAGCTGAGAGGAGGCAGTGGCGGTCATCAGAGCTCGGCTTTCTCAAACAGCTGATTGTTGAGGGTGCGACGAGTTGGACCCCCCTATTGATCTCATATTTATAGACCATCAATATGAAAATCCAGGAAACCTCTTTAACTTATGTAGAAGAAGGATGTACAATTAGTTTGGTCATATATAAATAGCTCTAAAACAAAATATAAAAATTATAAAATATAGATGAGTAATCTATAATAACATATAGGAGACTGATAAATTAACATACTTAAATGATAAGGCTCTATCATAGTATCCATCAGCAGTATACTTCCAGCACATAACCTCCATTACACCAAGAAAGCACCAAAGAAGGTCTTGTGATTGACAGAGGTGTCAATGGGATTGACAGGACTTATATCCACTTTCAGCTGATCACCTGTCTTCAGATGAAGAAGGCCACCAAGAGAAATGGGCTGGTATACTTTACTGCCCTTTGTGCAAAATGAACTTCCACTGAGGATAATTTCTGGTTCTGGATAGTTGGAATTAAACCTTGTGATGCTCTGTGTTATAGAAGTATCATCAGCACATGTACTGCCTGCAGGGCGGAATGACAATTGAGAGTAGACAAAGTAATATCCTTCTTTAGGAATGACGATGGAATTGTTGGAATATATCATTCCACCTGTGAGAAATGCCAGACCACGTTTAGATTCCCAATGCAGATATTGACCATTTGGACCAATTTGCCTTGTTCCTGGGAAGAAATTAGCAATTTATGCATTAGTCAAGGATTGCAATAAAATGAACAAAGTAGAAATATAATAACAGAATAGACTTGGCTCCAGTTTATCAAAAGTGGCATCAATTTTAGCCAGTGTTGAAGTAAAAACTAGACTGAGTTATTTGTGTAGGCTAAGACAGATTTATGACTGCATTTGCTTTCTTTGATAAATCTATCATACAGCACATCAATGCCATTAACTTTTAACACGAAAAACAAAAAGACACTTTTGCCTGTTGCCAAGGACACAAAATGTATGAAAGTTGTTACATTAAATGGCAATTTGTAATGTCAAAGAGAGAAGTTTCTGAGAATGTACAATTTATAACAGTCTTTAACAAACATAAAGGAGTAGTTTGAAACAAAAACAATGAAACTGGGAATGGTGAGACTACTATAAAGAACCCCACTTACCTTTTAACTTGTTCACTTCTCAATGCTATGGCTCTGCTGCTTAAAGAGGTTGTCTTACTTCAAAAATGGCATCATGTGGAGAAATTTAATACAAGGTACTTACTAATGTATTGTGATTGTCCATATTGCCTCCTCTTCTGGCTTGATTCATTTTTCCATCATATTATACAATGCTCTTATCCAGTGATTACGGCCATCTGGCAATCCAGCAGAGGTGGTCGTGCTTGCACACTATAGTAAAAAGCCCCAGCCTTTGGGGGGCAGGACCGTGGGAGTGCGCATAGACACACATGCACAGCAGCTACTGACTGCAGCAGTGGCCATAACCCCTGAAAACAATTAATGTATTATGTGAAGGAAAAATGAATCAAGCCAGCAAAGGCAATGTGGAAAATCACAATACATTAGTAAGTGTCTTTGTAGTGCTTTGGAACAATGGGGTACTTTGACGTTTGGAATTTTGTGGGCATTTCCCATATGCAAAGTTAATACTTTTTCTTTTGAAAGGGTTAATTTATACTGTTTAATACTGTGTTAATGCATTTTATATGCATGCTGTGATATATATCCTTGTAACGGGAGGCCAGCGACGCGCTCCCTCCGCGCAGCGCCGCCAGACCTCTCTGCCCCCCCCCCCTAGAGACAAGCAGTAGGGAATTGAAGTGCTGGTCTGGTCAGCCAGCACTTCATCAGTTAATTATCTTTTGGGTTTTTAGCCATGTGATGCTGATCATACCACATGGCTACTTTGCATATTGTTTTGGCAGCAATGCTCCGCCTCAGGTCATGTGATGCTGGCCACATCACATGATCCTGGGCAGGCTATTTAAAGATGGCAACTGCCTTGACAAGTTGCCTGTTATTGAAGTTCCTTCCTTGCAGTGCTATGCATTTTTCTACTTGTGACCTGCCGTATTATCTGACCTATTGCTTGTGACCTCGACCTTACTTTTGCCTCATCCTCGGATCCTGACGTACATTCCTGGTTTGACCTTTGTTTGCCTGACTTTTCGACTATTGTGTATGTTTGTTTCCGTGTCCGTTTGTTGTTCTCCCTTCCCTGCACCCTCACGTAGCAGAGTAGGGTTTGCCGTCCAGTTGCTCCCCCTGGACCTTTAGCCTTTGGTATGGCAAATAGGCAGGGACAGAGGTGGGGTTTAGTCAGGCTGCACTTCTCCCCCTTGTTCCTGTCGTGACAATCCTGTTCATTAGCACTGTATTTACATGGCTCTGTGGAAAGGGTTAATGAATACTGGGGGACTCTTAGGACTTTGAATAAGAAGCTGGTAATTTTCCACAGCTGCCATAGAGTTTGAAGAAGAGCATGTTTTGGAGGGAAAAAGCCAGACTTGTTTACCACCAAACCCAGACAGCCTAACCTTTTGAATGTCTGCTTTTAGCTATGTTGTTATGTCTGGAAACTTGTTTTTGTCTGGAAAAACTGGTATGTCATTGCTATTAATTATCATTGAAGCTGTAATGTAAGTCTATGAAAGACAGAAAGCGTTACAATATATCTGTCTGTACTGAGCTTCTCCACCCCCCCATGAGAAGGTTCTAGTCTAGCTAGAAACTGTATATAAGGAGAGCAGTCAGAGGAACAGTGCATGGAGGGGAAGACTCATGCCAGCCTGCTTGAGTGACCAAATGGGGACGCTGAGCCACAGACCATGGGCCCTTGACCAGGTTGCCAGCCTTCTGAGAGAGAGAAAGGGACAGCCAGCTCAGGCCTTTCCTCAGCATCAAACCCTTCTTCTGTCAGGGAGGAGACTGGAGAAGCCAGCCATACGCCTTGCCTGTATTGTTTTGCACCTGAATCCCTCCAGTAAAGAAGCACCCTGGTTTACTGCAGACCCTAACCCTCTGGACTTATTTCCCACTGGGGTATACAATGCCTTACCATCCCTTTCAGAGAGCAGTAACATGTGGTGACACCTTGACGGTGTCCGGGGCACCCAGCATAATGTTGGCCCCCCCCCCAAACCTGGCCACTGCACCTTGTATTAAGTTTCTCTACATGATTCCATTTGCTGAAATGAGACAACCCCTTTAATGTCCTCCTCACTAGACCTTAAGTGTGATGTGCTTTCTACATGCACCTTATCTCGGCTGGCCAGTAATTGGCCTCAGCAGTAATGTGTGCCAGAATACCACATGACTGCTGAAACTCAGTGGTCAAGTCTCATACATGATACGTCACCACTAAATCCACAAGATATGTCATAAATGTTTTACTGGATGCATCTCTCTTCATTTACTGCTATGGGACTTCAAAAAATAGCTGATCATGCTTACCTGGCTATGGAAGTCCCATAATAGAGAATGGAGAGTGCTATGCATGTGTTGGCTGTTCTCTATCCTTTGCAGAGTGCAATGGGGTCTGAGTTCCTAAGACAAGAGTCAGTCTGAAATGATTGACCCATACCTGTGGGACATTTATGATATACTAATAGATTTGCCATATATGTGTAGATGGGACAATCCCTTTCAGCTGGTCATACAACTCACAGATTGTTTGAGGGATTATAAGAGGGACCGGCTGAACATCTAATATATATTGAATGCTGACTATTTCCTGATAGCACATGTTGGGGGAGAAAATGATTGGGCTTTCATTTTCAACATGTTTGATCCTTTTTTGCACTTAAGGAACATGGGTCATGACCAGAGGTATATATATGGCAGTGGCTTTCTTGCCCTTCCCCATTTACAGCACACGCACATTTACCCAGGGTCAATTAGGATGGAGATGCAAATTTTTCTCCCATTCCAAATTTTATTTTTCCGGTGATGTGACCATATGTATCTTTATTTATTGGATTGGAGGATCATATGTTTTTAAATAAAACCATTTTGGACTAAATACAAATTACTTATTAATATTTATTATTATTTTTATTGGGGGGAGGGTGAATGGAAAAATGATGTTGCTGCTGTATTTTGCATGTTCGGTCTTACTTTGTTCAACGTGAGGCCTAAATGTTGTGTTACCTTCTTCGCAGGTATGTGTATTTTCTAAGCACTTTCATTTTTTTAAAACATTTTTTATTATTTAAACGTGAAGAAAATATTTTTTTTAGTAAAATTTATTAAAGTTTTAAATATTGTTTCATTTATTCATTTGTTTCACAATCTGATCACTTTCTTAATGCTTTAGTATACTAAGTATTCTCAGCAAAAAAAATTATTGCTGTGTTTGCTTCAACAGCCTAATAAGCATATAGCTATGGCAGACATGGGGGCCTATGTTAGGCCCTTGGCTGTGATGATAACCATCGGCAACCCACAATCACATTGCATGGTGGCGATGGAGTGAAAATGAGAGCCCCCTTCCCTATGTCTAGTCACCTAGATGCTGTGGTCTCAGTAGACTGTGGCATGTAGATGGTTATTATGTAGCTACATGTGGCCCCGGCATATAGAAACGTCAGCAGCTTTTTATAAATGAAGTTGAAGAAATAACAAGGACTGGTCCATTTAAAGTCACTGAGCGGTTCCAAAGTGGTTAATAAGTATGCTGCATAGCATATAAGACAGTAAAGTACACACAAAAAGGCACAAATACAATTATAAACATGATTTGTATCTAAATGGAAGAAATTATAAGACTGAAATATATCTTTATGAAGTCCCTGGGTAACTCTTTGTGACATAATAATCTTAAAGTGTATATTGACCTTTGGTAGGCTTTATATTATACTAGCAGAAAGACCTGGCTTTGCCTGGGTATATTTCATCTATTTCATTTAATGTTTCTGTGTGTCGTTGCAGAGAGAAAGTCAATGCAGCTGACAGAAGTTGATTTTTACCTTCATTTTTTCAATCCCCATTGGCTGCGGAGTGGGAGGGGGCATGACCTGACCAGGTCAGGGGCGTGGTTTACCGGGACCTTGGGGGGGTGCTTTTAGGTCCTTCTTTTCAGGGTGGCCTGAATTATAGGTCAATGCCATGGTAATTTGAGGAAACACAGTGGGTAGCAGTGGAAGAAAACATTGCTTCGCACGGGTATATTTAATCCATTTCATTTAATGTTTGTGTGTGTGTCATTGCAGAGAGAAAGTCTCCTTCCCACCCATTCCTGTAGCTGACAGAAGTTGATTTTTAACTTCATTTTTTCAATCCCTATTGGCTGTGGAGGGGGGAGGGGGCGTGGCCTGACAGAGTCGGGGTGTGGCTTAGTGAAACCTGGAGCAGGTGTTGTACGTCCTTTTGAGAGTGGTGTGAATCACAGGTCGGTGCCATGGTAATTTATGAGGACACGCAATGTGTAGCAGTGGAAGATTTACTACTGAACGGTCATAGTCTACAATTAGTCTAAAACATAAGTTATATTTATGGTAACCGGAATACCCCTTTAACAGTATCATCCACAGCGCTCTGCCCCTTTAAAGCATTGAATAGAAATGACTGGATTGTTACCTGAGATCCTCAGCTGGCTGCTAATTACCTGGCTGTGTTGTTAGGAAACCTGCCCTCCCTATGTGTGTCTGTGCAGAGAATGGCAGTTGGGGTTTAAAACCAATGCTGTCAGGCTAATATTGGCTAATGCAGGTCATATTTTGGGAATATCTCGGGAACGTTATGTCCTAGAGAGATGAGACCTGGTCTAAAACCTTCCCGGGCACCTGTACCTGTGTCCCGAATTTGGTGAAAATCGGTCCAGTAGTTTGGTCGCGCATAGAGAACAGACAGACAGACAGAAACTCATTTTTATAATATTAAGAGATTTTAAAGCCCCATTCAGACGACCGTTTTTTACGGCCGTATACGGGCTGTGAAAGCCCGGCCTGTGCTGCCCCAGAGGACGGGAGCACACGGCGTCATTGGTTGCTGGTTGTATGGACGGCGTGTACAGTGTTTCACTGTACGGCGGCGGCCTCAGGAAGCGCACGGCATCATAGCAACCAATGACGCCGTGCGCTCCCATCCCATCCGTGAAACACGGTCGTCTGAATGAGGCCTAATGTGCATGATGTGCTTTATCTTGACAAGACAGTGGTTGATATCAGATAAATACTGCGCAGTAAACCCATATCAATAATTATAGGTTAGGATAATAGGACAAGCCAGACGACGGTGTTTTCTATATGTCCAGAGCCATATTTACAACAAAGCACATAAGGGCATCTGCCAAGGACATCAGGTAAGAAGGCACTTCACATAGAAAACAAATGACTTATGTTGATTCTTTCACCTTAGTGCTGCTTCTCACGTCTCCTTACCCATGACTTTTGTTTACTGTAACTACAAGTAAGGAGATTTAAAGGGAACCTGTCATCTCCGAAACACCTCCTGAACTATAGTAAGCGGTGTATAGTGTAAGTGACGTTGAGTCTGGTTATGTAATTTTTATCTTCATACTCGCTTCCATTCTGATGTTGTGCTCCAACAAACCTGCAGTAAAATGCACTCACTGGACTCCGGTGCTCACTCACATAATGGAGAGCACTCAAAGAAGAGTCCTGTCAATGCATTTTACTGTTGGTTTGTGGGAGCACAGCGTCGGAATGGAAGTGAGTATGAAGATAAAACTTACATATTCGGATTCAGCATCACTTACACTATACACCGCTTACTCTAGATCAGGGGGCGTTTCGGAGATGACAGGTTCCCTTTAACCATTACACTAATATAACAGTAATCTCTTTGTGAAGTCCCCTGACTTGGTGCTGCAGTTAACAAAAGTAAGTGATAAAGAGACATCAGAGCAGTCAGAAGAGGAGAAAGGTAAAGCCAGTATATGACCCATATGTATATTGCCAACTAGTAGAGAAGATTTCTCTGCCTGTCGTACAGCAGACCATTTCACAATCTGCACACTGACACCAAAACAGTAAAGCTCCTCAATACAACTAAAGACAAAACTTTTTCGAGGTCATAGAGCAAAGGTGGCCATAAACCGAGCAAGAGTTAGGGCTTATTCAGATAAGTTAGGTTAAACTAGTTTGTGAACACTGATGCATTTTTATATGGACCACTCACAGCTAATGTCCACATCCTGTCTGTTCTTTTTTTTTTTTTTTGCAGACCGGCTCACTTGAGTGAATAAATCTTAAGCTGGATGGTGCATGCTTTCAAGGGTTTCTGTCACTAGTATTAACCCCCTTACACTGGCTGACATTAGCAATGTGCTAATGTCAGCAGAATCTAACTCTGCTATTGTTAGGTTTATTCATGCCCCTGTTCCTTAAGAATTCTTACTTTTGTAATATGTAAATTAGTCTCTAGGGGTGGGGAGGCGTTGCCCCTGCTCCTAGAGGCTCCGTTCTCCTATCTCATTCAACACCCCGGGACATGAATAAACCTAACAATAGCAGTTAGATTCTGCTGAGATTAGCACATTGCTAATGTCATCCAGTGTAAAGGGGTTAATTCAGGTGAGAGAAACCCTTTAATATCTCCAATCATAACATGCACTATCCATTGATGGAGATGCCTTCAGACTTGTGTATTAGGTTTATACTTACTTCATGGTCAAAATCATTTTATGTAGCTATTGTAGGTCCTCATGTCGATAGGCAGCTATACTTGAAGTTATGGCTGAACTTAAGTACATATATACATACCATTAGAATTTAATTTCAAGAATATCACAAAGGATCCAAATAAGTAAAAATATCAGCTGAAGTGTCAGTGGTAGATGTTTATTTTTCAGAGTGGGGCATCATGTCTTCATCTATAGAAAACCTTGGAGTATAGATCTCATCCTACAATAAGACTATGATGGAGGTGTCAAGGTAGGGCTATCATGTTTGGGTCACATTACACCACTCTGTGTGTTCAGATGACATCTTTTACATTATACCAGTTAGTTATACTTGGAAATAGAGGATATCATAAACTTGGAGTGGTGGTCATGTTCCTATGATTTATACACTATTAACAAAGGACACACTTGAGCAATGGCTTGAAGGGCTTAAAGGGGTTGTGCATGTTGGGGGAGGAACGGGGGGTTGGCAACCCTCCTCCCTTTCTGGGCAAGCTTGCAAAGGGAAGCATACTTACCTGCCTCCTAATGCTGGCTCCAGGAGAAATATTAAATAGGAAATATTAGAAATTTTATTAATTAGAAACATAGAAGATTGACGGCAGAAAAAGACCACCTGGTCCATCTAGTCTGCCCTTTTATTATCCTTTTATTGTTATCTTAGGATAGATACATGTTTATCCCAGGCATGTTTAAATTCAGTTACTGTGGATGTATCAACCACCTCTGCTGGAAGTTTGTTCCAAGCTTCTACTACTCTTTCAGTGAAGTAATATTTTCTAATGTTGTTCTTGATTTTTCCCCCAACTAACTTCAGATTGTGCCCCCTTGTTCTTGTGTTCAGTTTCTTATTAATAACCCTTCCCTCCTGAACTTTATTCAGTCCTTTAACATATTTAAAGGTTTCAATCATGTCCTCCCTTTCTCTTCTTTCCTCCAGACTATACATATTAAGAACTCGGAGTCTTTCTTGATAAGTTCTATGCTTTAGACCTTCCACCATTTTTGTAGCTCTTCTTTGGACCCGTTCTATTTTAGCAATATCCTTTTGCAGGTGAGGTCTCCAGAATTGAACACAGTATTCCAGATGTGGTCTCACTAGAGCTCTATACAGAGGGATCATAATCTCCCTCTTTCTGCTTGTTATACCTCTAGCTATGCAGCCAAGCATACGATTTGCTTTCCCCACCGCCTGGCTGCATTGGTTACTCATTTTGAGGCTGTCAGAGATGACTACCCCCAAATCCTTCTCTTCTGAGGTCTTTGTTAGCACAGAACTGCCAATACGATACTCAGATAGAGGATTTCTTCTCCCCAAGTGCATTATTTTACATTTGGAAACATTGAACTGAAGTTTCCATTGTTTTGACCACTTATCTAATAAAGATAAATCATTCTCCATATTATCGACACCTCCTGGAACATCAACCCTATTACACACTTTTGTGTCATCAGCAAACTAGCAAACCTTCCCTACCAAGCCATCCCTTATGTCACTTACAAACATGCTAAACAGAGCAGGACCCAGAACAGATCCTTGTGGCACCCCACTTGTAACCAGCCTCTCCTCAGAATACACTCCATTAACAACAACCCTCTGGTATCTGTCCTTCAGCCAACTGCAGATCCACTGAATTATCCAGGGGTTAAGTCCAATTTTTGATAACTTCTCTATCAGCTCTTTATGGGGAACCGTATCAAAAGCTTTACTGAAATCCAGGTAGGCGATATCCACAGCACCACCTTCATCCAGCACTTTAGTTACATAGTCAAAGAAATCAATGAGATTAGTCTGACATGATCGACCCTCAGTAAAGCCATGCTGGTTTGGGTCCATCAAGTTGTTTGTTGTTAGATGGTCAATTATCTTCTTTTTTAGTAGAGTTTCCATCATTTTTACCACTACAGATGTCAAGCTGACTGGCCTATAGTTACTAGCTTCTTCTCTACTACCCTTCTTGTGAATGGGTACAACATTAGCCATTCTCCAATCATCAGGAACATCTCCTGTAAGAAGGGACTGATTATACAGATCAGTCAGGGGGCCAACAATCACAGATTGGAGTTCTTTAAGAACTCTGGGGTGGATGCCATCCGGACCCATTGCCTTATTTAACTTTAGCCGGACAAATTCCTGTAGAACATCGGCCTCTGAAAACACTGGGGCTGAAACTTTACAACTAGAGGCAATGCTATGTCCAGCCATGTTCTGATTATGAAAGTCGCCATCTGAAAAAACTGAGCAGAAGTAGTTATTCAGATGGTCAGCGACAGTCTTATTCCCATCTATAAACAGATTTTTTCCATTGCTAAGTTTTGTAATGCCGCAGTTTTTCTTCTTCCTGTCACTAATATATCTGAAGAAGGTTTTATTTCCCTCCTTAACAGATTTGGCCATTTCTTCCTCCTTTGAAGCTTTAGCAGCATTAATACTCTGTTTTGTCTTCTTCTGTATAATTTTATAAACTTCTCTGTCCGCTACACTTCCAGACTCTTTATACCTCTTATAGGCAGACTTTTTATCATTCACTATAGCTCTTACCTCTGTAGTAAACCATAGTGGATCTCCCTTTCTTTTCCTTTTGCTAATTTGTCTAACAATTGTTGAAGTTTGAGTGATTAAGAGCCACATTACAGTGCTTGTTTTCGGGCACAGCAACCGCTGGAATATGGGCACTCGTTTCCACTGCCCTAATTACACAGGCAGATGCATACTGAATGTGGGAGGAATGATTGCTACTGCAATAATTCCTTCCTCATTCTGTCCTATCCATTATCAGCAGCACTTCCCTGATTACACAAGAAGATGCGCTGCCGAAAATCTGGCATCTTTCAACCTGATGAAAGATGCGGATTAGCCAATGATCAGCTACTCAGTTATACAAGATAATTATCTGGAATGAGCATTTGTATTCCCAATAATTGCCGCAGAGGGCCAGTAAACCTTCAATGATTCTTAGAATGAAGGAGCTGCCGCTTCATTACACAGTTTTCCTTCACAGCAATGCTACTGGTGCCCTCTCTGTACGGTACCGTAATGCAGAAACCTTTGTTTGGATGGCGCTTTATAAGGGTTGATTCTCATGTAACAGGTTTGTTTGCGAAATTTCTGAGACTGTCCCATTTATATGAAGAGAGCTTTCAGAAATCCATACAGTATTAACCACATTTAGATGAATGGATTTTTTCTCCTAAATTTATACAACACATTCACCACATGTTGATATACCTATAGACTCCTCTACACATAGTGGTCGGGAGCGCTAGTGTTTAAGAGAAAAGTTGAAGGGACCTTAGATCTCAGATGTCGAACCCCTACTGATCATATCACAGTTGTATGCCATATATTGTAAGATGAAAATAACCCCCACAATTATACTGTACATATAAAAAAACACTGTGTGCTTGTAGCCCTCAGTAGACATTAAGATTCACAGTAATGTGCCAGTTATTCACAATGTAAGTAATGACTTACCTATTGACTTATATGTAAGAATGTGTAGACTATGTCAGGAAGTTGAAGCACCCCAACTCCCACTCATATTTATTTGTACAAGTCATCCACACCAGGAGTGTAGCTATAGGGGGTGCAGAATTAGCAGTCGCCTCATAAGAAGACACCAGTATTATAGAAAGTGCAAGCTGGTCAAGTTACACCTCTGGCTGGAGGGAAGAGGTTAGGTCAAGAATTTACCATTGGGGGATGCCATTTCAATTTTTGCCTCAGACAGCACGAAGGCTATGTGCTCCCCTGCCCCTGGCCACAAAGCACTGAGGGAACTCTTGCACAAGCTGAACTCTTGCACTAGGGCCCATGAGCCTTTAGCTATGTCCCTGATCCACATCACAATGTTTAAAAATATTTATAAAAAAATAGTGAATAATTTAAAACAATTTTGATCGGTCTTTGTTTTTTAAAGTCTGAAGTTTAGAATCAATAGAATCAATACCTGTTAGATGAGCCTTGGGTGTTTTCTCGGTGTTTAGATTTAGCCCTTTACAAAAGTAAAAATTATCAATGAATCACCATGTTGACAATGAAAAATAGCTCCAAGAAAAAAAAAATAACAAAAAACCTTACAGTACATTGATGGTCTATTCTTTACAGGAGCATTACAGTCCCTTCACTGCAGCAGCTGACACAGTGACATTCATAGACATGTGGTCTGGTGCTGCAGCTCAGTCCTGTTTACTTTGATGGATGGATATTACTGAGCCAGGTACTGCAGTGACGATCAGCCCTTTGTACTGCTGATCAGTGGGGATCCTGGGTATTGGACCTCCGTAAATCACTAATTGAAACCATCAAAGTAAAATCACAAAAAAATTACATTTTCCTATGACATTTTGGGTGTTAATAATTATTGAAATTATTAATAACTTAATATTTTAACATTATTAAATGAGTTGTGTACAAGTTACTATCAATGATATAGATAGTCTATACTCAGGCTAAAGTCAGCAATATCTGATTGGGGGAATCCAACACCTCTGACGATCAGTTATATGAAGAGGTGGTGGATTAGCCTGGGCAGCAATATCAAGCACAGCCACTATGCAATGTACTGTACAGCTCTGTGGGTGGTCCTGACTTGAGGCTAACTGGAGCACTGCAGCCTCTTCAAACAGCTGATCAGCGGGGGGTACCGGGAGTCGTAACCCAACCGATCTGAAGTTAATAACCTATCCTGAGCATAGGTTATAAATATTCTACTAATACTATTTTCTAAAAACCTTTATCTAACATATCATGAGTTAGATTTATACGTTATAGGACCTGATTTATCATTAGTTTTCGTCAGGGTTGTGGAGTTGGAGTCAGTGCCCATTTTGGTACAGTCAGAGTCGTTATAAAATGGACCAACTCCAAAAATTGGTACAGTTAGTTCAAGGCAGTATGTGCTGAATATATTTTCATAAGAATTTGGGAAAATGATGAAATGTCCTATAAATGAATGTTCTGTTTCTGATCTGAGCATCTAGGCTTTTAGTTGAGATGGATGTGTGCTGTCCTTTATGTAGATGCTCAGTAGTGAAGCTCCTCCGCTACAGATCAGAGGAAAAAGGCACTGGGAAGGAATGGCTGCACTCATCTCAGATCTGCTAGAGAAAACAGGACTAAAGAGGTTTTCTGACTAGTTACAAAGATTAGCTTTCAACATAAAGGGACAGTTAAAAGAAGACATTTTCTAAATACATTGGTCAGTAGATTTGACTTTAGTCATGAACTATAGACAGTTCAGCAGGTCTCTCACTGCACTCAGGTTTCTATGGTAACCTGCATACCAGAAAGACTGTTATCTGATTGAGAGCAGGAGTGACCTCACCTCCACCAAATGATGGGACTGAGCTCTGAGTAAACTTAGAAGGTTTAGCAAGATTACCTGCAGTAAGCAAAAGGTAGAAGTGTTGTGAGGACTGAGAAGCATGGCTTTACCTGTAATTGTGTTAGAGATCACAATCCCCTGCTCTGTCAAAGTAAATATATGCTAATAACTGCTGGAGACCCACCCATAGCCTGAGGAGACAGAGCTGGATAATAATAATAATAAAAAATATATATATATATATATATATATATAATATATATATATAAATATATTTCATGTTCTACCTAAATAGCTTGATTATTGTATCATAAGGGTGATAAAAAGCTTAAATTGAGTTATCGCTTAAACATGTGCGATGTATGAGGAAGTGGGAGTCGGGAGTAAGAGTTAGGGGAAATTGTCAGAGTCAGAATCGGGGCTTTGACTTAGGCTTCATTCACACGTCCGTATGTGTTTTGCGGTCCGCAAATTGCGGATCCGAAAAAAAAAAAAACGGATGAAGTTCCGTATGGCATCCGTGTTTCCGTTTTTTTTTGCGGATCCATTGTAACAATGCCTATCCTTGTCAGCAAAACGAACAAGAATAGGACATGTTCTATCTTTTTTGCGGAACGGAAATACGGACATACGGAAACGGAATGCACATGGAGTACCTTCCGTTTTTTTTGCGGACCCATTGAAATGAATGGTTCCGCATATGGGCCGCAAACAATGCCTATCCTTGTCAGCAAAACGAACAAGAATAGGACATGTTCTATCTTTTTTGCGGAACGGAAATACGGACATACGGAAACGGAATGCACACGGAGTACCTTCCGTTTTTTTTGCGGACCCATTGAAATGAATGGTTCCGCATATGGGCCGCAAACAAAATGGAACGGACATGGAAACAAAATACAGTCGTATGAATGAAGCCTAACCGACTTCACAGCCCTGGTTTTCGTCAGTACCCTGGTGTGAAAAAGTCACAAACAGTGAGTTTGAAACTTTTTAAACATCACTTTTGCAAAATGTTTCGCACAAGTGGTGTTTCTCCACTGCATTCACCTCTTCCCCAAATCTACAGTATGCCAGCCAGGGTCTATGTTAAATCAGGCCCTATATGTTACCGATGTTGTCTTGGCTGTTCAGTTATAGTGGGTCCATGATGGTGAAGACGGGGATAAATTATAGAAATTAAAGTTGGTTAACGTACCTTCCTGTCTGTCCATTTGTCCCTATAAGGAAACATAAAAATAATCAGTGAAAATAATAAACATATAAGCTGAATGATGATGATGATAAAAATAAGCTTTGATCCTGAAAAATAAAAAGGTTCATGCCATTGGCAGCCATTTGTATTGTATCTCTAATATACATTACCAAAATTCATCTAAATTTAAAGGGAAAAGGAAATGTATAATCAGATAACAACATCTTATGTAACTAAGGTTTTTACTATGCACTTTATTTCATGGTACTATTATATTAATATAAAAGTTTTTTTTTTTTTTTTTTTTTAAATCTCATGTGTGACTATCCACTTAAAAAGAAATCTTTTTCTGGTTTTTACACTTTCCTCTACAGCAGTCCCAATAAACTGATATTCCCTGTTCTCTGTCAAAGCACTTGTCAAAGTTGCTGTATATAAATTTCCAGGATCAGGACAATCATATTATTACCGTTAAGGGGAAACCCGTTAAAGAGGTTTCTGGGAATGTTATAAAATGAAAAATAAAACAAAAACATATTCACCTGCTCAACCCCCTTTCATGCCACCTGTGCTCCCAGCGGTATGAGCTTTTTGTGCTGGAGGAGTGAACGAGTGTTCCACGTGAGCCATGCAGCCAGTGATTGTCAGTGTTGCAGTACTGGAAGCATAGGCGGCCAGGAGCCCCTGAGTAATGGCACTAGAATAGCAGGGGATTGAGTAAGTAAGGTCTCTTTTTATTTTTATAACATGCCCTGTTGGCCTTCCTCACAAATTTTCAGGGCCCCAAAATAACCCCTTAAATGACAGCTATATTGTACTGCTAGAGACCTAGGTAAGGTACTGTAGGATAGTAACAAAATACATTGTAAGATAAAGTATAAGGCTCTGCATCCATCTTCTATCTACTTCCTGGTCCCTGAAGACTTTAAAAATCGATACAATTTCTGTGTTCACTCCCATCCATTTCAGCTGCCATAAAGTGCACATACCGTGCTGTACTGACTAGACAGGAAGTTCCGGAAGGAAGTGTGTGTTTCCAATATGGCTGTCCAGAGAAGTTTTTATAATGAACAATTGGCTACAGTATTAAAAAAGACCAAATATGTTATTTCTCATCTATATACTTTAACTAATGCAACAAAACAAAGACGTGACACATTCCCCTTAATAGGCCTTCTAAATAATCATTTTTGTCCATTTTTTTATGTGTATCTATATGTTTATAGTGGAATGAAGGGTTTACTTCTACTTCTGAACCACTAATGTTATGGGGATATTTACTAAGCCAATTGCATCAGAATTTTGACCAAAATGGCTGTAGAAAATGGACTCATATGCCACTGCTAGCAGTAAAAGCAGGGATATTGTGTACGTGTTGTATGAGATTTGATATATTTCCGTTGTTCTGCAACTGTTATGACTTTAAATATAGGCTGTAAGCTAACCATGAGTTAATCCAGCCCCTGAGGTGCTTTCTAGAAGGAATGATAAACTTAAAGGGAACATGTCATCTCAAAAACCCCCCCTGAACTAGAGTAAGAGATGTATAGTGTAAGTGATGCTGAATCCGAATATGTAAGTGTTATCTTCATACTCACCTCCATTCTGTCGCTGTGCTCCCACAAACCAGCAGTAAAATACACTGACAGGACTCTTCTTTGAGTCCTCTCCATTATGTGAGTGAGCACCGGAGTCCACTGAGTTCATTTTACTGCTGGTTTGTGGGAGCACAGCGTCAGAATGGAAGTGAGTATGAAGATAAAACGTACATATTCGGATTCAGCATCACTTACACTTTACACCGCTTACTGTAGTTTAGGGGGTGTTTCGAGAGATGACAGGTTCCCTTTAAGCTCTTAAGTTTGGCCTCTTTTTGGTTCAGTCAGTCTAATTCTGAGTCAGAGTCAGCATATGTTGAACCAAGGCAGCAGAAGGAGCAATTATTAATTCTGTCAGTCAGTTAACAGCCAGTTTTGACCACAAGGAACTCCAGTGAACCCTTGAGACTGAGTGTAGCTGACAAACCCCTGAGATTGTTGACCAAATGAAAGAAGGAGCGCAGGGTTTTAATCTGTTAGGGTAAAGCACATCTATGATTTTGGCTGCCATTCATATCAGTTTGCAGCTTGCTGTGCTGCTTTTTAGAAGGAATTGCAGAGAAAATGTTGGATGTGTGTACACTCTACAGCTGTTACTGTGTGTAAGAAATTGCTATGTAAAGATTTGCATCTCAGAGGGACTTTGGATATAAACCATGGTTCAGCTAGAACTTGGTGGAGCCTGTCATTCTGCACCTTATCAGAAGGAGAAATCGCAACCTTCCATCGGCCAGGAGACTCCAACCAGTGTGTGCTTGGGAAGAAACCACTATTACATCTGTTATTCCACAGACCCCCTCTTAATGTGCCAACTCTGGGAGTGAGGGAGGAGAACCCAGCCACCATGAGTACTGTGAAAACTACGACCACCAAAACTACTACCACCACCATTCTTCTCTCCTTGCTTCCTGCCGGTTTGCTGCACATGTGTCACTTTTATTATTTTTATTTTATTTGTTTTTTACACCTCATCAAACAGTTTGGACCTAGATAGGAGGGTCTAGCAAAGTGAAAAGTCATAAAATGTAGTAATGGCACCATAATCAATGGTGCACACAAGCGAAGATAGGCGAAATAATATAAGTTACAAGATGTACCAAATTTATCACACAGTTTGGGCCACTGTGATATACCTGACTTAACTTGTGCCTGTAGTGTCCATTTTAATGCTGAATTAATAAATCTGCCCCAATGAAACTGACCTGCTATAGTGAGATCAGAAGACTCCATGGCAATATTAATTCACATTGTCATGTATTTTACAGCATATGGTTCTACGTTTTCAGGACCCATAACAGTGTAAGGACCTGTGGTCATGTCAATTACAATAGTGATTTTAATCAAAAGGGTGTAGTCATCCAGTAGGTTGGGGGCCGAATGCAATCTATATCTGAATTTCAAGGCATAATTATGTATCATAGCGATAGATTATACAGCTGCTATGACATCCATGAAAACAGGGGACCCAGACCTGGTTTATCCAATTCCATTTGCTACTGATTGGAAAGAACATATACAGTCCTCCATATATGTAACTGTAAGAGAACATCATTTTAGGAAAGTAACCCAAAGTTTATGGAAAGAGCTTCCTTTTATGCCCCTGGGTGAACGCTAAAAGATTACTCAATAAATGTAATTTATTCCAAGAAAAGAGAAGCAGTTTTTTTTTTATTACCAAGTCATCAGCATCATGAAGAATTCATATTTCTGAAAATTTAAGATGAATGAAAATGCTCTTGTGAATATGAGAACGCTTACATGCACCAACAGTTACTAGATTATGCATCTGGAAATTTAGCAAACATTACACATATTGGGGATTTTCCCATAATTCAGTTTTATGACATGTGAATTCCACATGTCAAAAAAGTCAGATCTGTAGGACACCTCTTCCTTATTGGTTTCTCTCACTCCTTGAATTCTGGGGACTATGCACACATGTCACCACCTGTCTTTCAAAAATGAGGAACAGGATCTGCCTTTTCATGACCTATGTGAGATTTCCAAATGAGAAATCCATTGTTCTGAGGTCTTGTATATTGGTGGGGTGACATGTGAATCTCAATTATGGGAATGTCCCTTCAATGTGCACTTCTCCTTGTGGCTTGTAGGGCGGCTAAACCTTATACTTCCTCTTTTTGTGAAAAATGTGGGCATACCACTTTAACAAAATGCTTATTGTTAATGTACTGTAAGTGCCATGTAAATTATGCTATGTACTCGTTAGTTGTACTGTGATATTATGTGGCTCACATTGGTTGTACAAAAAGTAAGTGAACCCTTTGGAATTACTTGGAATTCTGTATGGATTACTAATAAAATGTGGTCTGATTGTTATCTAAGTCAATTATAGACAAATATAATTATACTATTACCACATTAACAATTGTATTGTAGTGTTTTTTATTGAGCACACCGAATAAACATCTACGATGCAGAAGTAAAACGCAAGTCAGAAGAGCCACCCCTGAGACAGTGTGGTCCATGTGAGATTTCACCCCTGAGGTGAGTCATAGCTGAGTCAACTGAGTCAGGGTGGGCTGGGTGAGGCTTTGGTCCTGGACATTAGAGTATATCCAGGAGAGAGCATGAAGTTAACCCTGTAGCCTAGGAACTTGTTCGTTAGTTACAGCATTGTGAACTTGACAGACTGGTGGAATTTCAGAGGAATGTGTTTGCCAAAAGGATGTTGGAAAATAAGCCAAATGTTGGAGAGTATCCCGGTTCATACTTGAAATTGAAGTTAACCTATGAATACCCAAAGTCAGGGGCAGACTGGGAATTTAAAGTGGCCCTGAAAAAAAGAGATAAAAGTAGCCCCATGTTGTAGGCGGGCCCAAAGGCGAGTATGAGGAGTCAACTCAAGTTGGTGGGGCCAGCAATACCTTAGAGGGACAGTATAGTGTGCTGCACTTTGATATTTGAGTTGCAACAGAGCCAATTACCAAAGTGCAATGCAATATACTGCCCCAGCAGAACTTCTTAGGATGGTGTTAGACAGGGGCGTACATAGAAATCATTGGGCCCCATAGCAAGAATCTGAATGGGGCCCCTAACCCCGCCCACTACCCGGCCCATCCCACATGCTGCCCTGGCTCCTCCCATGCCACACCCCCATTAGCCAATAAAGAAATGTATACATAAGCTACTGATTTATTTATTTATTTTTTAAATTAAGGAGACGCTATACTGAATGGGGGCAGCCACAAGGATGGATTATACTGTATATTATACAGCATGGTGTAGGGATTATACTGTATATTATACAGCATGGTGTAGGGATTATACTGTATATTATACAGCATGGTGTACGGATTATACTGTATATTATACAGCATGGTGTAGGGATTATACTGTATATTATACAGCATGGTGTACGGATTATACTGTATATTATACAGCATGGTGTACGGATTATACTGTATATTATACAGCATGGTGTACGGATTATACTGTATATTATACAGCATGGTGTACGGATTATACTGTATATTATACAGCATGGTGTACGGATTATACTGTATATTATACAGCATGGTGTACGGATTATACTGTATATTATACAGCATGGTGTACGGATTATACTGTATATTATACAGCATGGTGTACGGATTATACTGTATATTATACAGCATGGTGTACGGATTATACTGTATATTATACAGCATGGTGTACGGATTATACTGTATATTATACAGCATGGTGTACGGATTATACTGTATATTATACAGCATGGTGTACGGATTATACTGTATATTATACAGCATGGTGTACGGATTATACTGTATATTATACAGCATGGTGTACGGATTATACTGTATATTATACAGCATGGTGTACGGATTATACTGTATATTATACAGCATGGTGTACGGATTATACTGTATATTATACAGCATGGTGTACGGATTTATTAGCTGGTGTACGATTATACTGTATATTTACTGCATGGTGTAGGGATTATACTGTATATTATACAGCATGGTGTAGGGATTATACTGTATATTATACAGCATGGTGTAGGGATTATACTGTATATTATACAGCATGGTGTAGGGATTATATTGTATATTATACAGCATGGTGCAGGGATTATACTGTATACTATACAGCATGGTGTACGGATTATACTGTATATTATACAGCATGGAAGTACGGATTATACTGTATATTATACAGCATGGTGTAGGGATTATACTGTATATTATACAGCATGGTGCAGGGATTATACTGTATATTATACAGCATGGTGTATAGATTATACTGTATATTATACAGCATGGTGTACGGATTATACTGTATATTATACAGCATGGTGTACAGATTATACTGTATATTATACAGCATGGAGTACGGATTATACTGTATATTATACTGCATGGTGTAGGGATTATACTGTATACTATACAGCATGGTGTAGGGATTATACTGTATATTATACAGCATGGTGTAGGGATTATACTGTATATTATACAGCATGGTGTAGGGATTATACTGTATATTATACAGTATGGTGTATGGATTATACTGTATATTATACAGTATGGTGTATGGATTATACTGTACATTGTATAGCATGGTACAGGGATTACAATATATACTGTACAACAAATGCATGGCGGTTACACCATGCCGGACAATATAACCCCTGCGCCACGCTGTACAATATACAGTATATACACAGTAGAGGTATAATGTATATTGTCTGGCACAGTATATGCATATACCCACACATGCATACACATACATACACACACACATACACACACATACACACACATACATACATACACATAACACATAAAAACTTACATTTACTTGTCCATTGTCCTGACGCCACTCTGGAGGGGGCTGGGCCGCCTTGGTCTTCTTTCTCCTCTTTCGCCGCGCTGCAAAAGAGTCCAGTAGCAGCCGGCGGCATGAGGGAGGAGGCGGGGCAAGTGGGAGCGCACAGGAACGTCCGGGTTGCGGCGGTGAGCAGAGGTGAGGGGGCCAGGAGAGGCCCGGAGAGCAGGGACAGGACACATCTTAATGATGCAGAGTAGGGGGCGGGGCCTCCCGTGCGCTCCGGGCCCCCCTGTGCTGCGGGCCCCATAGCAGTGGAGTGTTCTGCCTCTATGGGCGGTACGCCACTGGTGTTAGATCATTATATAGCCAGCAGGTAGCTATGTGTGTGTTTGGGAGGGGGGCTCATTGGAATCAGCTCACCAGGAATTTTACATGTGGGAGTCCATGGCCAGTCCACCCCTGCTTGAAGTTGGTTTCTGTGATGATAACATTGACTTTTATGAGGATGAGGTTGTTCTGTGTGGAGTACTGGTATAATAGTACTACTGTGTTGCTACTGTTGCAAGTAGAACAGTCCTTAAAAGGGTTGTCTGCCCGAGGAGTTTACAACCCTAGTGGCTGGAATGTGTGCCGTATTTAAAAAAAAAAATCTCACCTGTCCTCAACCCCAGTATTCCATTACTGCTATCCCTTTCTTGGCCGCTTTCAGTCATGGCAGGACCAGAAGTGACTTGATCCCATGACCGCTGTGGCCAATCCCTGGCCTCAGCAGTCACATTTGTTTGAACAGCTAATCTAACTGGTACCAGAAGCAGCTAGGAATAGAGCAGCAGTGCTGGACCAGCAGGACTGTGGACAGGTGAGTGTTTTTGTAAGAAAATACAGCACAATTTCTGACCACTGGGGTAGCTGACTTCTAAGTCAGACAACCACAAAAAGGAGGCACCCCTTCCTAAAAAGGACTTGGACCTGAACTGGGTAGACCATTTTGTGGTCTGGATCCATACTATTATTGCATGGTGCATGCTCTGATAGGGAGTGGCTATCCAGAGACCCACATTGACACTGTAGAAGGGACAAAAGCCAGCAGCCACTTTGGGCACAGTCTCTCACTTGACCTGTGGAGCATTGCATGTTCCCCCAGCCTCAATACAAGACCACTTAGAATTGGACTTAAAGGGGTTCTCCGGGAATTAAGAAAATGAAAATACTTAAAGAGGACCTTTCACTGCTCCTGACATGTCTGTTTTAAAAGCTTCATGCATTCCCCATGTAATAACAATTCTGGAACATCTATTCTTATTACTGTATGTTCTGCCGTTCTTTTATTATTTCTACTCGAAGTTATGAATGAATTGCTATTAGCCCTCAGTAAGGGTACAGAGGGGAGGTAACCAGTTGGGGGGGTGTACCTGCACAGTCTGAAAATGGCAGCACTGATTGGACAGAGTGAGTCTGTGCAGATACACACCCCCAACTTGTTACCTCCCCTCTGTACCCTTAATAGCAATTCGTTAATAACTTCTAGTAGAAAAAAATAAAGGAATTGCACAACATAGAGACATGAGAATAGATGTTCCAGAATTGTTATTACATGGGGAATGCATTAAGCTATTAAAACTAAAGTTGAGCGAACGTGCTCGTAACGAGCACTGTAGTGCTCGGATCCCCTGCGCTCGCATGGCCGCAGGCATCCGGATCCGTCCTCACCTGACTGTAAGTCAATGGGGGCGGATCCGTTTGGTATGATACTCGAGTGTGTCATACCAAACGGATCGGTCCCCACTGACTTGAAGTCGGGTGAGGAGGACGGATCCGGATGGCTGCGCCCATGCGAGCGCAGGGGATCCAAGCACTACAGTGCTCGTTACGAGCACGTTCGCTCAACTCTAATTAAAACAGACATGTCAGGAGCGGTGAAAGGTCCTCTTTAAATATTACTTTAATTTAAATATATTCTCAAATACCTTTCTTTATTTATAATTGCTCGTTTTGTCTGGGGGGCAATCATCAGGGGAAACAAAATGGCCACTGTCCCATTAGTTCATACAAATCCTGTCCTGATCACACATGAGGACAAATTACCTTACAACACTGAGGTAAAGAGTTGCCTCATCCTCCTCTCTTGTCAGGGATTATGATCCAGAATTCAGATAAGAATTTTAGCTGAATCTCTAGGGAATTTAGTTTATGAAGAGACATGAAGTACAGAGAGGATGGACAGGACAGACTGTGGTGATATGGAGCTGTGGTAATGGAGACTGCACACAAGAGCTGCTGCTCATTAACCACATCCCCACCGTCCTCTCATGCCTTCTCATCTTCTCCATTCCCACAGAGATTCACCTGTATTCAGGATCATGATTTCTGACTAGCATAGTAGAGAGGAGGATGAGGCAGCTCTTTACCTCAGTGTTGTGAAGTAACTTTTCCTGCTGTGTGATTAGGACAGGTTTTTTGTGTACTGATAGGACGGCGGCCATTTTATTTCTCCTAATGATTGCTCCCGAGACAAAATGAGCTAATATAATATAATAAGTATTTATTATAATATAAGTATTATAAGTATTATAATAAGCATTTCAACATGATTTGCAGCCGTTATTGTGAAGATTTATCAAAACTAGCGTAAAGGAAAACAGGTTTAGTTGCCCATAGAAACCATCTTTCATTTTCAGAGCTCCTTTGGAATATGAAAGGTAGAATATGATTGTTATAGGCTACTAAGCCAGCTTTCCTTTATACCAATTTTTAAAAAATCTAAGTCAATGGTCTAAATAAATTGTCTATTCAGCCATGTCGTAGAGGTCCTGAAGATCCTAAAAAGACTGATTTCCATCATCGAATCTGTACAACAGACACTTGGTATTTCAGAACATGCATTTTGAGCTCCACATAATAAAGAAGCTACATAATGTGTATTAGCACTTATTGTAAATGTTACTGTACTCTGTGACGAAACGCAGGAAGTACACAGGCAAAAGCCCTAGACAATTTATGATGATGAAATCACATGGACCTTATCCAAAAAACATTAACAGTCTGTGTGCTTGTAATGATAGATCATCTCCTTCACTTTTGAGGAATGTAACATAAATTATTAGGCTTGTATGGCAATTATGTAATATTTCAGAAAATATACCAAGACCGCTGAGGGAGATTTTCTGTTAATATACATTTCTCTGTGAAATTATGTTAGTGTTAATTAGAAGGGAGATTTATTGTCTTGTTTTTTTTTTGCACCAAGTTTTCATCATTAAAACAAGTTTTATTTTTTGTCTAAGTGGATTTTCTGCACTGTCCTCTCCACTTTCTGTAAAGGGAGCATCACAAGGGCGCCACATGGCATTCTAGCTAGAAGCAATGCTTATAGGACTGAATACCTCCTTATTATTGCAGGTACTTCTGTATAATATATGGCCCATAGAAGAACATATGCTCACATACAGACCCGCCCTCAAAAAAATAAAGACTATTTCTTGGATGTGCTAATATTACTATTGTTAGATTTTTAATACATATTATATAAACTAATGTCAAATTGGTCAAGTTTTAGCAAAGTCTGACTGCAGAGAGTGATCAGAGTCTTCCCTTTCTGTAGCCTGCCCGCAGTGTTTAACACTTTAGGCCTTATTGGGACATTAGTGGATATCATAATCGGTAAACTACAATGCTTGCCAATGTGCCAAATGTACAGACATTTCTATATAGAGATCCTTACTGTCCCAATATAACATTTCCATTAACCCCTTCCCGACCAGTGCCATACCAGGTCTTTGCACCCGCCCCTGATGGCACCATAGCCACAGGGTGCTTACTGTTTCATACAACAGACACCCACGGCTCATGTCCATGACCGGCAAAAATACCAATCGTGGAAATTTAACACTTCAGATGCCATGGTTAATTCTGACCATGACATCTAAGCACGTGCAAACGAGCACTTCCGGGTATGCCCTGGCTCCCTCCAGCAGTGATCGGAGGAGTCGGAGGTTTTGTGCAGCAGCTCCTATCATAGATAATGACAGTAGGCTGCTGCGTAGTGTTTCCTATGGATCCCCTGTCTGTAGCAGGGCTCCATAGGAAACTAGTACATTTCACTATTGCACTAGAGTCTATGAGAATAGCAATCTAATGATTGCTTGTTATAGTTCCCTATGGGAGCTATAAAAAAGTGTAAAAAAAAAAAGTTTTTAAAGACGAAAAAATATAAAAATTCAAATCACCCCCTTTTCTCCAAAATAAAACAAAAATACACGATGGGTATCGCCACTTGTGAAAATGCCCATACTAAAAAATTCATACGGTAAACGACAAAATGGAAAAAAAAGTCGAAATGGTCAATTCGTCATTTTTGGTCACATCATTTCTAACAAAAAAATAAATAAAAATTGATCAATAAGTTGTACACACTCCAGAATGTTATCAATGAAAAGTACAGATCACATAGCTCCACATACATAAATACAAAAAAGTTATAGGGGTCAGAATATCTCAACAAAAAACTGATTTTTTCCAAGGTTTTTATTATTTTATCAGTATCAAAAAGCACTAGATCATATGCAATATTAAACGGTGGTTTTGGAAAGTACAACTTGTCCCGCAAAAAAAAAGTCCTCATACAGGTATATATAGAAAAAAAAAAGGTTATGGCTCTGGAAAGTCAGGGAACGCAAAACAAAAACGCAAATGCAAAAACAAAAAAACCTCTTGGGTAGAAAGGGTTAATACAATTTATCACAATGTAGACCATTCCCCTATAACCAAGAAAGGGCTTATCTATTTGGTCATTTCAGAGAGACCTGTATTTAAAAGGCATGTAGAACATAGCCCTGCTGGTAACAGCAATTGATATAGAAATAGTATAGTAGAGAAATAAATGACACTATGAGATGGAACCTTTTTAATGGATATCATTATTGCTTTTCCTTTTTTTTCTAATAGTTTCCAAGTACTGCAACTTAGATTTGTTGAGTAACAGGGAAATGCCATGTACATTTGGTTGTAATAGGAACAATACATTTTCCAAATACATAACATTTTATAAATAGCTAATATATTGCATCATGAGGGTATGTCCACATGTGGCAGTAGTAGCGTGCTATAAAGCCATTACAACACCACAAAAACCCCAACAAAAATCACGCCACGATTGTGCTTTGTATTGCTTTATAGCAAGTTCTGAATGGGACTTTTAAATATTGCATTCATTACAGTGTAAAATACCTCCAATGCAGTATTTCCATAAGGAAGCTGTAATATAATACCCAAAAAAATACTAAAAAATTCATACATGTAAACAAAACTTCATGTTGCTTCTGTAATTTGTATGTAATAGTTATGCAGGCTCGGACTGGTCCACAGGGGAACAGTTGAGCAAGAATGGACCCTTAGTCCATCAACCCCTTCACACTGTACAGAGAGGCAGCATACAACATCTCAAGCAGCCTGTGTTCATAGAAGCACTGGACCAATTAATTAGCAAACCACCTAGTTTATTATTATAGATGCCTCGGGTGGTTGAGATGGCATTTTGGCACAGAGGTTTGACAGCCAGTATCCCGTTTTCTCAGGGACCCACCTTCAAGAAGCTGCTAAAAAGAACCCCATAGTGGCATATTGCAGGGCCTTGCTGCTTTGCCTGCAGATGTTGAAGTCGAGAACCAGACAATAGGATACTGGCAGGGGCTACAAGACAGAACAATCTGAGGCAAAGGCTAGGAAGCAGGCTACTACTAAAAAAATGTGTTTACCATAATTTTAAGGATTTGCAAACAGGGTCAGTTTAGATTTGCATGTAGCTGTAAAGTGGGCCTCCAAAATGTGTTTTATTGGTGGGCTTGGGCACACTGTAGTTATGTATGTCACTGGCTTAAAGGGGTTGTCTGAGACTTAAACAATGATGATCAATCCTCAGGAGAGGATGTCAATATAAGATTATTTAGGGGCCAAATCCTGACACCAATCAGCTGTTTAACGGGGCTGTGGCATTCAAGTGCTGCAGCAGTGTACCAAGAAAAGGGTCATATATTGTATAGTTCTTTGTATTGCAGCTCAAAAACAATCCAAGACACTTGGCCTTGCAGAAAGGTCATGCTGCTGATGGATATGACATTACAGGCTGAGGAAAGAGCTGCTGTGTTCACCAGACTGCCATGACCCCTACACACAGCTAAGCAGCAAGTGTGCTGGCAGTCAAACCACCACTGATCAGATATCGATGACCTATTCTAAGGATGGTTCATCAATATTAAAGCCAGATGACCCTATCAATTGATGTATACGATGTGACACATCCATAGGTGCACCATCCATGAGGTAAGATAAGAACTTCACCTTAGGAAGTTTCATTTCCTTGCGTTGCAGCATTGTATCATCTATATGGTCTATCCCTGCATTTTCCCATTCCAATTCGGCACAGGAGAGAATTTCAAACAATAATGCTTCATAATATTTCTTCAACAGTTTGAGAAATACAGAAACCAGACCGATAATGAAAGCCACAGTGTCAAGCAATGCCCCAAATAGTAAATGATGGTATATGTAATCTACTTCTTTGTGGGAGTTGAACCTTCAGCTCAGTGACATAGTAAATTACCTTGTCTTTCTTGTCAGGGAAGCCACATCGTAAAGGAAAACCACCTTGTAATAGGCAAACTGTAAACAGTACCAAAGCGACCAGGAGAATGAAACAGAAAGCAACAGCCCATTTCAGCCTCCTAATACTCTTATCCTGAGCGTGTAGAGAGTGTGAGCTGGAAGTAACTTGATTCCTCCCTTCCTGCAGCATTGCGATGCTTGTTTCCATATCTTTGCTGAGTTCTGTGCTCCTGGCTTCAGTTCTGGATTGACAGAGGCCAATGCGGTCATGTTCTCATGAAGCTGTCAGAGTCCTAAATAAAGGCAGCTGCCCCCCCTTTCCAAGTGTCCAGCGATCCCCTCCCATCTTGTATGGGAGTATTCCGCCTACAGTCGATACTCCTTATTACTGAATGAGCTCGAGTTGTACAGTGCAATGTCTTAGGAAAGTCCCTGTACAGTAGGTGGTGTTAGAATAATGAAGTTGTGTGGGCTGGTCACAATGCAAACAGAAGTGAAGTAGTACACAAGGGATTTAGTACTGAGAGTGAAACTACTGCCAGAGGGAAATAGCTGAAAGTGAATTGCTCAACTTAACATTAGGTATTTTGTTGGCTGTTTCTACAAAGTCAGATTTAGAAAGAAAGAGGCATAAATGACAAAATGTTTTGTATTGTACCAATCATCAAAGGGTTTGTCTGGGATCAGCATAGTGATAGCCTATTCGCAGGATAGGTCATTAGCATCAGATCAGTGAGGTCCAACTCTTGGCACCATCGTTGATAAGCTGTGTGAAGAGTCCACAGTGCTCATGGGAATGCTGCAATTTCTGCAATGTTTTTGTTGACCTACATGTAATACATACATCAGCAGGTGTGTCTGGTACTGTAGCGTTGTTTCATTCACTTGAATCTGATACAGTTGAGATTCTCTGTACCACTACTACTAAGTAGACGGAGTACAGGTTGATGGATCGAGATAAACATTGAAGAGGTTGCAAAGAATCCAATATTGATGGTCTGCCTATGGTATGGATCATGAATATGATAAACCCAGAAATTCCTTTAATAAATTACCACATTATGCACGATTGTCTTGAAATCTTTACATAAGCTTAAAACATTTCTGTACAAAAACACAAAGAAAGTTATTAAAACTGAGCACTATGACAGTCCGAAGAGCGTGTACAGTGCACTGTATTCCTGATGTCCACTACAGAATACTGCGTGTAGGAACATTTTTACAAATAAGACTTGCCACCCTTGAAAAAAATATCAGAGGTATGAATATACATAACGGAAACCATATGGAACCATTATGCTGCCTATAGACTTCTATTTTGGCAGAATGCAAAATGGAATACCTCTTAAGTAGGGATGAGCGAACTTTTGAAAAGTTCGGTTCGGTTCGATTCGGCGAACTTTCGTGAAGTTCGGATTCGTACGAACCGAACCTAAAACGAACCTTGCTATAACGGCTGAATAATTGCAGCTACAATAGTGGGAGTCTGATAGGGTATAGTTTCGTTTAGTTGCAGTTGCTATTACAATGAAAAAAGTGGAAAAAATCAAAGTTCAAAAATAGTGAAACCTCAGCCAGGTCGACAACATTTGACAGCATTGAAGATGTCCGCTGGAGCAGTCCATGTCATGCCAGAGCACCAAAAACACACGGTAGATCGTGGCACCAGCCCAAGAATAGGCTGCGTTGAAGTCGATGCGGTCTCAGTGACATCACAGGTCAGAAGACAGACAGGCGTACCATTTAATTAGACCTTGTGCACCGCAGAACAGGTACACATTAGCCAAGGTGTAAGTGATTACACGGGACATAGGACACACAGTGCAAGTAGGGTAGGAAAACAGACATTTCCACCCCCAGTAGGGTGGAAAACAGACATATGACAGTGGAACCAACAGCAGTAATAGTACTGTATTGGACCCAGTATGGTTGAGAACAGACAATTGACGGAGGAGGAGGAGGCAGCAGCACTTGATTGCACCCAGGCCAGTATGGTTGAGAACAGACAATTGACGGAGGAGGAGGCAGCAGCACTTGATTGCACCAAGGCCAGTATGGTTGAGAACAGACAATTGACGGAGGAGGAGGCAGCACTTGATTGCACCCAGGCCAGTATGGTTGAGAAGAGACAATTGACGGAGGAGGAGGAGGCAGCACTTGATTGCACCCAGGCCAGTATTGTTGAGAAGAGACAAGTTGAGGAGGAGGAAGAGGCAGCACTTGATTGCACCCAGGCCAGTATTGTTGAGAAGAGACAAGTTGAGGAGGCAGCTTCAGCAGCTCTTGATTGCACCCAGTAGGTTTCCAAATAGACAAATGACGGTGGGGGCATTAGTAGGAGCAGCATTCTTTTGGACTCAGAAGGGCCTAGTACAGAGAACTGAAGTTGGAAGCTAAGAATATGCACGCTTGTAAAAATCAGTTTTTATACATGACAAAATGTTGATGTAGAGTTCAGCACAGGACAGTCAACGTTAAAAAAAAACCCTCTAACATTACAGCTAGTCTAGTAGGATACGGATACGGTGAAATAGACAGACAACCTGACCCACAGAATCCATGAGGTGAAGAAAGGACATTTAAAAAGGCACAGATTCAAGAAGGCTTTACGCCAGTTCCATTATCCAAAAATGCGTGTCCAATTTTCATGAAATGGACACCTCACTGGCACTCGCTTTACAAATTGACACAACTACTCTGGTGTCAAACCTGTTGAATCTGGGCCTATGGCTGTTGGCGAGACATATATATATATATCTTTGTTACACCAGTTTGATGTCCTAACCGAGTGCAGCGCCCAACCCAATGGATGTATGCTTTTGTGTTTTTTGTGTAATAATCCCTTGTATCCTGGTCTATTCTGTGAAAAAACTACAGTTTTGCATCGCCGTTGTTATTTTAACCAGATTCGTTACGAACTTTCTCAAAGTTCGGTGACGAACCGAACTTTTGGCAAAGTTCGAAACGAATCTGGTTCGTTGCGGTTCGGTTTGCTCATCCCTACTCTTAAGGCCCTTTTCACATGAGCGAGTTTTCCGCATAGCACCCGCACTCAATCTTGACCCTTTCATTTCAATGGGTCTGTGTACATGAGCATTTTTTTCACGCGTTATTTCTGCATTGCATAAGAATTGCAGCATGTTCTATATTCTGCGTTTTCCATGTAGCCCAGGCCCCACAGAAGTGAATGGGGCTTCAGTAAAAAAAATAATTGCTTCCGGATGTAATCCTAATGCAGTCAAGGGTGCAATGCGTTTTTCACTGATGGTTGCTCAGACATGTTGTTTATAAATCTTCCGTTTTTTTTCACGTGCATGAAAAACACATCAAAATAGATTGCACTCACGCAGAAACAACTGAACAGCTGGACGCAATCAAATACAAAACTGACTGAACTTACTTTCAAAGTGGTGCAAGTTTCACTGAATGCATCCTGAGCCAACCCGTATCGTTCGTGTGAAAGAGGCCTTAAAGCCTTCTGTGGTGCATTCCATCATAGAATTCTGTTATAGCCCATGATAACGGAACCAATAACGGAATTACCACAGAACCGGAACATGATCTTACATGCCTTGTCAGCAGCTGCCTGACAAAGATTGCTACAATTTATTTTAGTTCTGAAACACAAAGCAAAGAATGTTGCACAACCAGAATAGCTTTCTGCAGTTTTAGTTTTAGAGTTTTAGGACCTTCTTACAAGGACTGAAGGTTGGACCAATTTGGGAACAAACATTTGTATAAACAGTTTTTTCCAATATTTTAAACATGAGTGAATTGATTCTACAAAATATCTGATACCAGCAGATGTAAGATGTGTTAATTTCATATATTTCCCCAGAAAACCAGAGGAGTGTTGACTAACTTACAACATTCCTCATGCATACTTGGTACTCCATAAAGAGAAAAAGTACCTAACCTAGGCCTCTCAGGCATCCAACCAATGTTCTTTGCTAAGCTCTTTTAAAGGGTAGTTAACCAAAAATCCTGGATTCCTGGTATAACACTCTATGTTCCTTTCCTTTGGGAAGGGAGACTAGCTTGCATATCTATTTTCCAGAGGAGCATTATGTGAGGACAAGCACACCAATAAATCAAACAATTTAATTATATAAAAAAACACTGATTGAACAGTTTGAAGCCACCACCAGTGAGAAATCTTATTATTAAAAAAACACTAATTGAATAGTTTGAGGCTACCACCAAAAACAGAGGTATATATCAACAGCGAACCATACACGATACGAGTTTCAAGAATTTTGCTTATCTCTACAATCTTTTGCTCATGCACATGTGTCGCCGATTACTGTACAAACAAGCGTCTTTCATGCAACACCAAAAAGAGCTATTTTTGTCATCTCCACATCAGACTGTGTAACAGGGATGTGCTGCCAACAAATTTTGGAAATGTATGTGGACAAACAATTGTAACAACAATCATTAATCCTCATACAGCTGAGATCATTGCTGTATGCTGTATCATTGCCTCTATAGGCCTATGTAAAAGGCCCAAAAAAGTGAGATCGTACATGTATACAAAGTGAATCAGGCAATGAATGGGAAGCAGGATCATTCCGTCCCAATCATTGGCTTCTCATCTATAAGCAGCACTGACCGCTGCAGTATGAAGGATGAAGGATGAAGTATGAAGGATGAATGATTGCTTGCCCCCATATAGATCTGTGGTCATCAGCTGCACATCAGTGTTTACGCATGATAATCTGATGCCAAGAAATTAGGATTTTGGTGCCATATGAGAAGTGAATTTGGTGGGTGATCAGTGGCACATTGACATGGGCCATTTATGAGGAACAGGTGTCTGTACAAACGTTCATTCTTGATAATCTGCTTACGTAAAAGTCCCTAGATGGCCCTAATTACAATGATTGTTCCTGCCGCCTGTATGACAACAGCATGCTGATCGTTACATGAAAAAGTTTCTGGACTTTGTTCCTAGTATACTGCATGTAAGTTGCTGCTATTGTCAGTAGGCAGGGAGGCTGGACTGAGGAGGATGTAATATGTAGATGAGATCTGCACTCCCTTTTGTTCGGGTGCATATAGAGGACTCAACGTCATCCAGTAGTAAAAAAAATCTATGGCACACCAGTAATATGCAAAAAGGTGAAGTTTTAATTCATGCTAAATAGTAACAAGACACTCATATTCGGTCATTGTATCCAGAGAAACAATACAACACATCAGGGACAGAATATCCAAACACAAATTCACTATTAGAACTAATCAGCTACTCTTACCAATCCCCACCCATTTTAAAGAACGTAATCATCCCATTTCATCACTTTGATTTCAAGTCCTGGAACAAGTTTCGGTCCCACAAAGAGGCGGCAACCGGACATTACTTTTACGCCAAAGAGAATCCTTTTGGATTCATCGCCTTGATACACTTTCAACAAGAGGACTAAATTGAGAATGTGATTTAGGGATATAGTCTATAATCCATTGGTTCGCATGGGTGAGAATATTTCCCCTCCTTTCCACCTCCCCCTTTTTCTCCCAACCAATTTCATATAATTCCCCTTATACCAACTTTTACATTGCTCCAATAAATATTTCTCCTTTCCTTTAACCTTTTACACATAATCTTATAGTATTCCTATACACACACAACAGTTGTGATCATTTGCCCTCACTTCCTGCCCATACTGATCACACAGTACCCATTGCACACGCGTACGCTTTAAGGTACGTTCGCACCGCCCAGGTACGTTACCTACAATTAGCCCATACATTCACACTACCGTAGAGACAGCACGCTTCCGCGGCGCCTTATTTCAGAGTTCTGGATAGCGAATATAGGACCTCAGGTAACGTACATAATATGTACTCTTTTACGAATCTTCTACGAATTTTTTCTTAACATAAACCATTGATCTTCCTATACTTACCATCATTCCCATATCTTCATTTGTTATTGCAATCACAGCTATACTATAGTTCTTGTCCTTATCTTCCCATGCATACATTAATCCCTTATAAATATAACTTTTACCCGATTATCCTGAGACATTCTTGCCATATTATCCCTTATATTTATTAGTGAACCGCTGAGCTTTGTATTGATTTATTAATGTGATTATTCCTTTCTTTACCTGTTATATACTGTGTAATTATGTATATGTTCTTTTGTACATGTAGAGTTACCGTTATTATAGTAACACTCATTTTTATAGACCAGAATTTCTTTTGATCTCGTATATATATATGTTTCACAGATCCTTTGAGAAAGGTCGTGCTTCGACCGAAATGTTGGGGATAAATTACTGGTCCGTTCATTTCTTTGCGATTTCTCTGGATACACTGACCGAATAGGAGTGACTTGTTACTATTTAGTATGAATTAAAACTTTACCTTTTTGCATATTACTGGTGTGAAATAGATTTTTTTTTACTACTGGATGACATTGAGTCCTCTATGTGCACCCGAACAAAAGCGAGTGCGGATCTCATCTATTTTTGAATTCTAGCCTACTGCTGGTCCAGCACCCCAGAACTAGAGATGACGAAGCGATTCGTTGATTCGTATCGAATCGTGGGATTTTTCAGCTGCGAAGCGAATCCGAATATTAGGTGATTCGCTTCGCTTTTGTACGCATCGCTACGTAGTTTGTTCGCTAAATTATACGCTATTCTACGTATAATTTAGTTACTCTATACGCTTTTGCGCAGACTCCTCCCTGGTAGTTACTCTACACGCTGTTGCGTACGAATTCTATTCAGCGATGCAGATCCCTGGTAGTTCCGCCCACTTCTCCTGCGTGTGAGGAAGACGTGGCAAGTCAGCAGAGTAAGATGGCGGCGAGACAGCGAGGTCCTGACTGGGGAAGCATGTTGTGGGCAGACGACCCCTATGAGGAGAAGGAACCGGAGGAGATCTATCTCTCACAGCTCAACAGGAAGTCGGATGAGGTGCCTGCTGTGGTGGTGACTCCACTGGCTGACAAGGTGGAGGCGGAAGGAGTTCCCGCTCCGCCGTGCAAGGACTACTCCTTACGCCAGAATTTGATGGTCCCTGAGGCTGTCACTCGGAACGCCCAGACCCTCTGGGAATATAAAAAGCTGGTGGAGGAGTGGGTGGTGCAAGTTTTGGAGCACCCACGGTCTGGTGACCCTAAGCTGGAGCGCCGAAGGGGAACCGTTATTTGGTTCAACGTGGAGCGGGGAGTCGGTTTCATCGGCGATGAGGAGACGGCGGAGGAATTATATGTTAACTGCCGTTCGGTTAAGCGGCTGTATCTTCCACCCGTACGCCACAATCTCCACGCAGGGGATTACGTGGAGTATACCCCCATGAAGAGCCTTCAAGGCCCCTTTGCTACTGGGGTGAAAGTCTTAAAGTGACCACCTACTCCTGCCCCCGGAAGACTGGAGTGAGGAGGCCCAGGCCGCAGAAGAGGCTTGTGACCTTGAGATTTGAAGAGAAATCCCAAGGTCAGGATCAGCCGGAACCCCTGATTCCTGATTTGCCGCCACCGATACCACCGATCCTTCATGTGGGACAAATGACCACGAACACTTTCGTGTACCATCCAACTGTGGTACAGTACCACTACCAACTGCCATGCCCATGGCAGTTGCAGGCTGCACAGTCCGCCGCTCGTGGAAGACCGTTACCATTACCGTTACAGCCGGAGATTCTGTCACCTGGTATGCCGGCAGGAGGATCTGGCCACTACAGAGTGATGGGCAGGGCCAAAGTTACCACTGCCTTTGCCAGTGTGACAGCCCAGTCACCAAGAAAACCATCCTTGAGAGGTCGGCGGGGGTCTGCTGCCGCAGCCAGGGCCGCTTTCATGACGAGGCAGGAGCGCCGTCTCATGTCCTTTAGCTCCATCAGCAGTGAGGAGGACCTGCTGGCCTTTAAGTAATTCCTGCAGTTTTTATGGGAGCCACAACATGGACTTATCCTGAAGGGTGGGCACTAGTTGGCCCTTGTTTTTAGTTTTGTTGCCCTGCGTTTGCCCTCACCCAGATGGCCATGGATTGTTAGGACTCCCCCATCAAAAAAAAGTTTTTTTTTATCCAAGTTGCACATACGTGCGCCTCATCCCTTTTTTCCCCCTTTTCAGGTTATTTGGGGAGCCCCTCGAAAGAGGGTTTTTTAAAGGGAACCTTTGCTGCTATTTTTTTTACCCATTTGGATTACAATTTTGCCTATGTGGATTACAAATTGCGACTGAGTTTGGGACTCTGCTCCAGTTCTATGACGTCAGAAGAAAAAAGACTTAAACATGTCCGTGAGCATACTAGGTAGGTGATATTTAAAATGTTTATATTATACTTATAATAAATGTATTTGCACTATTTACCATATATGTGTCTCGAATATTCGCTCTGCCTCTGAGGAGTGCACGCCGCGGCCTCTACTCGTACGTGCCTGCGTATTACGTAATCGCTTAGACAATAGTACGCTGAGATTCGTAAGCTATTTGTACGCTCATGTGTTCTGTCTTCTTACACGTTTTCCCAGTGTGTAATCTGACATGCAGCATAAACCTCTTCCTGTCTTTCCAATAATTCCAAACTGTGTTCTCAACTTTAACTTCTTTATTGATTAACAGTATGAAGATGAGGTAATGGATGAATAGGATATGGAGTTGACAGGATGATAAATGATTGTGGTAAAACTACAAATAATGCAGAAAATACAGTTGTCAGTAATCAGCATACAATAGCATGACAATGACATTTGGCAATACAGGAACACATGGCAAGATGACTGACTAAACATGGCTGCCTGAACATGTGAGCACATGGTATAGACAATACACATCTTCCTGAGTAACAACTGCAATCTAACTAATAACAGTTCTTATAACACATGAACATCACAGCACTCTGATTAGACTCATACCAGATATGCTGTGTCCAGGATAATGGATTCAAGATGAGTGATGCAGGAGATGAGGGGCAGTATGACTGACTATGCCCAGGCTCTGCTCTGAAAGGGGTTCTTGTTCCCACAATGCACTGCACCTGTGACATCATACTCCCAGAATGCACTGCAGTCTTAAGGTGGACATACACAAAACACTGTTAACTTTGGCCAGCAGATGGTGCTATACACAACACATTGCATACATGGCTATCTAGCAACATGCTTTTAGCCTGGCAATAGCATATTGGACAGAACACTCCCCGCCTGACATCAACTGATGTCACCACTAGGCTCTTTGGGCGAAAACAACAGAACAAGTTCAGTGACTGGCCTGAGGAATAGTTTGCTTTCGTCAAGTTTCCGTACTGTAATCTCGACCTTGCGTACATTCCCATCTTTACTTGGGAATGTTTGGGTGACAAGGCCCAATGGCCACTCATTCCGGTGTGACTGGCTGTCCTTCATGAGCACAACATCGCCGGGTTTGAGGTTGGGCTTGTTGGTCTGCCACTTTCTCCTTGTTTGTAGGGTGGAGATATACTGCTTCCTCCATCTGTCCCAGAAAGCATTTGAGAGACTTTGCACTTGCCTCCATTGTCGCCTATAGAGGTCTTTTTCACCAAATTCTCCAGGTGGTGGACTCACAGCGTTGGTTTTCTGAGTCAGTAACGTAGCAGGAGTGAGGACAGTCGTATCCCCAGGGTCGCTGGAAAGGGTAGTCAGCGGTCTGGCATTCATGATGGCTGATACTTCGGCCAAGAATGTAGTCAAGGCTTCGTGGGTGAGTCTTGTACTACCCACTTGTAGGAAGATCGAATCCAGGATCTTTCGTGCTATCCCTATCATTCTCTCCCAGGCACCTCCCATATGGGAAGAATGTGGTAGGTTAAAAGTCCAGGTGCAACCTTGCTCACTTAGGTATCTCTCGACGTCGGTAGTGTCCAAGTTGGAAGGAATTTGGAGTTCTTTGACTGCTCCAACAAAATTTGTGCCTCTGTCGGAACGAATGTGCTTCACAGGCCCTCTGATGGCGATAAACCGTCTAAGTGCGTTTATGAAACTTGAAGTGTCCATAGCTTCAATCACTTCTATATGGACAGCTCGGCTGGACATGCAAGTAAACAAGACAGCCCAGCGTTTTGCACTGGCATGGACTCCCCTAGTGTGCCGTGTAGCCACAGTCCAAGGACCAAATACATCCAGACCAACATTGGTGAAGGGAGGATCTGTACTAAGTCTGTCAGATGGGAGATTGCACATCTTTGGTTTCTGAGATGTGCCACGAAGTTTGCGACAAGTAACACAGTTGAAGATGAGTTTGCTCACACATCTCTTAGCTCCAACTATCCATAGTCCAGCGGCTCGTAGGCTCCCTTCTGTAAACAATCGGCCTTGGTGCTTTACTTGAACGTGGTGATGTTGCACAAGCAGAGTTGTGACATGATGATGTCCAGGGATTATCAAAGGATGTTTCTCCATAAACTCCACCTTGGCTTCCTGAAGACGGCCCCCTATCCTGAGCAGCTCATCTTGGTCAATGATTGGGTCAAGCTTTCTCAAAGCGCTGTCTTTAGAAACAGGTTGCCTTTTGTTCAGGTTGTCTATTTCTTTAGCATAACATTCACGTTGTACCATGTGAATTATCATGTTCTTGGACCTTTCTAGGTTGGGAACGGTGAAAGCATGTTTACAGTGATGCCAACCCTTGCAGGATTCTTGTTTCCTAGGTAAGGTCGACTTGTAAGTCTGAGCTATGTGAGTTAAACAAGCAATAGCGCGGACAAGCGACTTCCAGGTTGAGAACCTGCTGAAACGACGGGATTTGAGGCAGTGTTCTGATGTCACTGTATGCAGAACAGATACTTGGGGGCGGATTTCTCCGTCGTCATCTGGGTCTAGCAGTTCAAATGTGTCAGATTCGGTAGTGCAAGCCGTTGAACGGTTCAGGAATGCAGGACCTGTAAACCATGTTGTGTCTTTCAGGTGGTTCGGTGCAACAGATCTGGTCGCGTGGTCCGCAGGATTATGATGCGTAGGTACATAGTGCCACTGTTTGGGACAAGTGGATCTCCTAATCCTCAGCACTCTGTTGCTGACATAAACATAAAAGCGTCGTGTTTCGTTACAGATGTATCCTAGGACCACCTTGCTGTCTGTGTAGAACTCAACTTCTTTGAGTTCCAGGTTCAGTCCTGTTGTTATGAGTTCAGCCAACTCCACTGCAAGCACAGCAGCACAGAGTTCCAATCTGGGAATTGTGTGTTCACGGAGTGGCGCCAGTTTTGTCTGGCTCATAACGAATCCTATATGACATTGTTCTTTGACATCTATAGTTTTTAGGTATGCTACTGCTGCAATCGCTTTCACTGAGGCGTCACAGAAGATATAAAGTCTTTGTGTTTTGACTTCTGTTGATGGCACGGAAGCATACGGTCGTGTCACGTGAAGGCTGGACAAAGCTTCTAAGGACTTCTTCCAACCTGCCCACAGGTCTCTTTTCTCCGTGGGAAGCGGGTCATCCCAGTCAGATGTGTCTTGGGTGAAGTCTCTTAACATCCATTTACCTTGGATAGTGACAGGGGCTACGAATCCCAGAGGATCGTATAAGCTGTTTATGGCAGACAGGACACCTCTGCGTGTGAAGGGTTTTTCTTCTTTGCTGACTTGGAAGGTGAAAGCATCTGCCTTTAGGTCCCAGAGCAAACCAAGGCTCCTCTGCATGGGAAGGGAGTCACAACCTAGATCCAAGTCTTTTAAGTCTGCTGAGTGGTCTTGAGAGGGGAAGGCCTCCATAAGTTTCCGGCTGTTGGAAGCAATCTTGTGCAACCTCAAATTGGATAGAGCAAGCATTTCTTGAGCCCTTTTGAGAAGACTGATTGCTGCCTCGTTCGTGGGTGTGGATTTCAAGCAATCATCAACATAGAAGTCCTTTTCCACAAAGGATCTAACATCCGTCCCATACTTCGCTTCACCTTCTCTGGCTGAATGTCTGAGACCATAGATGGCGACTGCTGGGGAAGGACTGTTTCCAAAGATGTGCACTCTCATCCGGTATTCTATGATGTCTTTGTAGTGATCGTTGTCACGGTACCAGAAGAACCTCAAGAAGTTTCTGTGTTCCTCCTTGACGAGAAAGCAGTGGAACATCTGTTGTATATCAGCCATAAATGCCACAGCATCTCTGCGGAAGCGGAGAAGCACTTCTAGAAGTCTGTTGTTGAGGTCTGGGCCTGACAGTAGGACATCATTAAGTGAAACACCTTCACACCTTGCACTTGAGTCAAATACTACTCTTATCTGACCTGGTTTCTTTGGATGATAAACACCGAATATGGGTAGGTACCAACACTCTTCAGAGTCTTGAAGCGCTGGTGCGACCTCTGCGTGGTGGTTCTGTAATATCTTCTCCATGAAGGCAAAGAAGTGTTGTCTTGTCTCTAGTGACTTCTGGAGTTTCTGTTTGAGAGAGACAAAGCGACCATAAACACTTTCTCTATTGTTGGGTAAGCGTGGTCTCTGGGGTTTAAATGGCAAAGGTGCAATCCAACTTTTAGACTCATCCTTTGCTATTTCTTGATCCATTATGTCCAAGAACAGCCGGTCTTCTATGGACATCGCTACCCTGTTGTCTTCTCTTGTTCTGTGGAAAACTGTGCACCCTATGTGGTCTTGCTCACAGTCACAAGCGTGGTCTTCACATGAAGGGTCTGTGAACGGGCAAGGTAGGTAATCACTGTGTGGCAACTCCTTTACCAGAAAACTACTCTGACAAGGTTGGAAGAGAGAAGGACGTCCATTTTCAAGTGTACTAGTGAGCATACTGTTGACTGAGGTCGGCTTGTGTGCTCCTCCTAGACAGACATCTCCTATGATGACCCATCCTAGGTCTAGTCTCTGGGCGTATGGAGCATTCTGAGGACCATTAATCTGTGCTCTAGCTTTATGGACTCGTAGTATATCTCTCCCAAGGAGTAAGACAATCGGTGCCTCCGGGTCTAGCTCTGGTATCAGGTGAGCTATACGCTTCAAATGGGGGTGGAATGCAGCTACATCCGGTGTAGGTATCTCTGACCTGTTGTCGGGAATCTGATTGCACTCCAGTATGGTTGGCAGAGACAAACAGGTTTGGCCATCCATGGACTCAACTTTGTACCCGGCTGCCTTCCTCCCCGCCGTCTCGACAGTACCTGCACATGTCCTTAAGGAGTAGGGAGAGCTGGGCCCTTTAATGCCAAAGGTGTCAAAGAAGGTGGACTTAGCTAGAGACCTGTTGCTCTGATCGTCTAAGATTGTATATATCTTGATTGCCTTTTCTCGGTGGCCTGCTGGGTAGACTCTGATAGGGCAGATTTTAGAACAGGACTTTCCTCCTACAAGTCCCTTACAAATCTCTGTACACTGAGAGGTGACTATCTGGGTGTCTTCTATGTCAGTGTCTGTCTGCTTTCTAACACACTCCTCAGCCTGTGATGGTACCTGTGAGGGCGGTCCAGGGTGTAGAGCTGTGTTGTGTTCTGTGCTGTCACATTCTGTGCATTTCACA
>ONZH01023663.1:0-82155 GCA_900303285.1 Rhinella marina | reverse complement strand
TTTCACCCTTCCTCAGTGGTTTGCCCTACCAGGGATCTAGGGAGGCCTCTCTGATTTTTACGTACTGTGCCGCAAGCCACAGTACGTCTGGCACTTAGGGACATGAAGAGGGGTAAGCTTGGTATAATAGTTATCCACGTAGAGGTGGTAACCCTTATCCAGCAGTGGGTGCAGCAAGTCCCACACTAGTTTCCCACTAACTCCTAGGCCAGGGGGGCATTCTGGGGGTTCAATCCGTGAATCTTTGCCTTCATAGACCCGGAACCTATAGGTGTACCCTGACCTACTCTCACAGAGCTTGTACATTTTTATGCCATACCTTGCCCCTGTTGGGCAGTACTGGCGGAATTTTAACCTCCCCTGAAATGCACCAGGGACTCATCAATACAGATGTTTTCTTCTGGGGTGTACACTTCAGAAAACTTGGCGCTGAAGTGGTCAAGGATGGGTCTAATTTTGTAAAGCCGATCGAATGTCGGGTCACTTTGGGGAGGACACTGTGCATTATCGCTGTAATGCAAAAATTTCAATATCTGCTGGGCGTATAAATTTGCTTGGGCCACGATAAGATTTACTAAATCGTCACTGAAAAAGATTTTGAAAAAATCAATTTCTGTGAAGCCCGTGCAGTCAATTTGAATTCCAGAGTTTCCCACAAACTCTGGAATTTGGGGCTGATAATTCTCAGGGGATGGGGTCCATATGGGCTCACTCTGGGGGGCTGCCTCAGCGGTCGTTCTGGGGCGCCTCCTAGAGGGTCCCTCATCAGCGGTATGATGATGAGGGGGGGGAGGAGTAGAGAAAGTGGCGTCCTCTTCTCCTTCAGTGGCCGACTCGGTATCAGAGGCAAGGATGGCGTATGCCTCTTCTCCGAGTACACTCGTTGGGATGATTGGGACATTTTAGTTTATGGGCAGGGTGTGATGGGTGAAACGTGTAAAACTTTATTTAGTGTGAGGGTGTATGTAGTGTTTACACTGTGAAGGTGTTTTTAGTATGACTTTGAATTAAAAAAAAAGAAGGGGAGGCTGGGAATAAAAAAAAAGGTCTTTCAGTAATAAAAGTCTTCTAATAAATAAAATTTAAAAAAAAAAGTTTTGCTGCAGGAAAAAGTTTTACCGCACAAAAAATAGAGCAGACGCGATCAGTAATGGACACTACTAATCGGTGCTCAGTGCTTGCAAAATGCACATACGCAGAACACGTGCAAAAACCTAAACTGACACTAACTGAAATTTATCTAACTACCACTAACTGTGTTTTTTTTTTCACACAAGTAAAAAAAAACAAACCAAAAATATGCAGATGCTGCTTTTACAGCACGCACACACGCACACAGATGGTGTGTGAGTGCAGAAACTGTAGTAAAAAAATTCACTACAGTCCTCTGCAAACAGCACGTACGCAGATACAGTGCGTTCGTGCAAAAACCTACACTGACACTAACTGAAAATGTGTATATATATATATATATATATATATATATATATATATATATATATGGATTTTATATATATATATATATATGATATATATCTGACTGACACTACCTATATATATATATATCTGACTGACAAAAAATGTGCTAACACAGCACGCACGCACACAAAACGTGTGTGCGTGCAAATACTGTAGTTAAAAAATTCACTACAGTATAAAAAACTGAACAATGGCTAAAAATTAACTTATATCTATATATATAGAGATATGGAGCTCTATGTATATTTATATAAAACCCTAACTGTACTTTCTTCTTTTTTGACAAAAAAAAGAGAAAAAAAAAAAAAAGCACGAAAAATGATCCCCAGGTGCTGATCAGGCAGGTATGCACTGAAAAGCACTGGGCGGTCACAGCTCGCACGCAGAAAAATCGGTACGGAGCTGTAAAATTGTTAAAAAGTTAAAAAAAAGACAAAAAACACACGGACCAAGTGGCGTCCGTAAAAAAAGGACAGGAGTGGGTGGGGGGGACAGGAGGGGACAGGGACGGAGGGTGGGTTAGGGATCTGTAACTTCTTCTTTTCTTCTGTTCTTCTTCTTTTCTTCTGTTCTTCTTCTGTTCTTCTTTTCTTCTTCTTTCAGCAGTAAAAAATCAGGTAGCAGTGGTGGTGCACCACAAGTTCCAGCAAGCCAACAGCACACAGAAAAGGACAGAACCTTCCAGCATGCAGTCTCCAGCTAGAATGGCTGCATGCAGGAAGGTTCTGCCCCTTCCTGTGCAGCTGTAGCGCTGCCATTGGCTGGAGCGTTGCTCCAGCCAATGCAGCGCTGGCAGGGGACCCAAAACACAGGGGGTCCCCTGCCCTGACCTCGGGAAGACAGGCTGACTGGTTCAGCACCTGTCACCTTCCAGATGGACCCTCCTCCGATCCCCCTGCAGCTCCGGTGGCTTCCGGGAGCTGCGATGGGCTGGCCTGTGAAAACCAGCCAATCGCAGCCACCGGAGATGCAGGGGGACGGAAATACCACCCCCTGCCCTTAGGGAACATGGCTGCCTGCCGGGCAGTGCAGCCATGATACCCGGTTCCCCGGCGATTACGCCCGGGGACCGCGTGACCGCTGCGCCGTAGCTCTACGGCGCTGGTCGGCAACTCACTTCCCGCAGCGCCATACATGTACGTCACTGGTCGGGAAGGGGTTAAAGCATTCGAGACCTCTTCTAGGGAACATTAAACCCCCTAACATTAAGGGAGGCTAAAACAATATCAGCCATAATCATACCATGTGCCAGGGCGGAGTCAGTAGCACTGAAGAAGGAGCTCGGAAGTAAAGGTGAATAGGCAATCCACATCAGTGACAGATGGCTGAAAACAAGAGGAACAATAAACAATGTTATTTGTAAATAAAGAATAAATAAAAGGGGATAAGCAGGAAAAACAAAACATTCACAGAGTATAACTGTGCAAACAGTGTTATCCACACAGGGGACCTACACAATGCTACCTACGGAAGGCGTAAGACACAACTTGGAGAAGAAGCAGCTAGAAGCTAAGAGAGGTGAAAAGAAAGATGGGAAGAGGCAAAAAAAAACGAGTAAGATGAGCATAAGATGCCCGAGGCTAATTAGGCATGGAAGTGAGAGATAAAGAAGAGAGGGGAGAGTAGGATAATGAGAGCATAATAAGAGACAGGCAATCCACTAGACAATGAATACAGCTGCACATCAGGCAACTGAAAGAGTTATGTTGTCGGTCGAAGTCCAATATTAACGACGTCCAGAGGGTTGACGGAGTCGTTTCTTGGATCGTTGTGGTCTGGGAGATAAGTTTTCTGAGGAGAATAGCGGTCTTCCAGCGGTAGAAGCAGGTGAACTTGGCAACTCCTGAAGGAAGGTCTCCCACTCCGACAAGGAGACGCGAGGCAAGTCCAGAGTCTGGAGGAATCCTGGCAAGTCCGATGGGGTTTTGAGAGTGGCTGATATGTCGCCATTGCGAGCGTGCAAGGCAAATGGAAATCTCCATCTGTAGGGTATCTTGTGAGCCTGAAGGACCGATAACAGTGGCTTTAGGCAGGCTCTTTGTTGTAATGTCCTACTTGACAGATCAGGGAAGAGGTATATAGGGTTGTGTTTGAAGGAAATTGCTGGTGTGGCTAGAGCTTTAGACATTATTTCTTCCTTGAGAGCATAATAGTGTATGCGACATATAACGTCGCGCGGCTTGGTGGGGTCTTGAATTTTGGCCCGTAGCACCCTATGTGCCCTGTCAATTTCAATGTGAGAGTCGAGCAGTTTACCCAGCAGAGAATTGAAACCACGCAATAGAGTTGTCAATAAGTCTGCCGGGCGTACAGACTCTGGGATCCTCTGATCCTCTGATATGGGAAGAGTGTTGTATTTCTTTAAGGGAACACATTACTGAGTCTCTGAATAACTCCAGGGCCTCAACTTTTCCTTGGTGAGAGGAAATATCTGAGCGTATAGGTTGTAAATCAAGTGCCCATGCTTGTCTGAGTTCAGTAGCCATTGTGGACATGTCTTGCTTGGTTGGTAGCAGGGCCAATAAGGCCTTTAGTTCAGGATGGTCATCAAGGAGTTTCACTGCCTCCTCCGGTGGTGGTAAAGTTGGACCGGGTATGTGTCTTAACATGGAGCCCGATATAAGCGAGTCACTGCCGCTATGAAGATGCGGTAGGGCACGGTCGGTATCTTTTCGGAGGCCAGATGGGCCTGAGGCCTGATTAGTTAAAAAGATGGCGGCAGGCCCTGGTTCGAGTCGGGGCTCGTCAACAGGATGAGTCTTGTGGGGCCGTTTAGGTGGTGGATCCGCGGTCGCCAATACGAAATCTGGGGGTGACCCTGGGGCAGGAGAGGAAGTACCTGAGGCTGTGTCTTCTACAGCGTTCCAAGGCATCTCCGGCGAGGCTGGTGAGGGCGACCTGGGAGTCAGCGTCGGGGGTTCTGTGCTCATCGCCAGGAGCTGCCTTCGTTCTTCCTCCATATAGTAAGCCTTTTTTGTCTGGATTTGCCCATGATGATGGTGATTCTCCCCTCTAGTGTAAGCACCTCAGGCAGAGCTCTCTCTAGACACGTCCAGCTGCCAGCGCGTCGAAACCACGCCCCTCAAGGTTAATTTTTTGAGGTAAAAAAATTAGGGGTGAGGGCCTGCTGGTGAACCTCTTAAATATTTAAAGGCGAGGGCAGCCTAATAAGCAGTTTGATATGATGGAGGAAGAGGACGAGAAGAGGAAGAGGTTCATGGAAATACAGTGTATTTAATACACCTTAAAAGCCACATTTAAAGTTCCTTTATGTTCAGCTGCTTTCCTCTGGTGGGGTAGCGAAGTCAGGGGCAATCTAGGCCTTGTTCATTTTGATTAGCGTCAACCTGTCAGCATTTTCAGTTGACAGACGGATGCGCTTAGCAGTTATTATGCCCCCAGCATCACTAAATAACCGCTCCAAAAAAACGCTGGCGGCAGGGCAGGCCAGCACCTCAAAGACATAGAATGCCAGTTCGTGCCATGTGTCCAGCTTAGACACCCAATATTTATAAGGCACAGAGGGATAGCTGAGGACATTGACATTGTTAGCTAGGTAATCCTTTACCATTTTACAAAACTTTTCCCTGCTAGTTGTGACACTAAGCCGCTTATCAGAACCTTTTCCACATGCAGTGCTGTTCGTCTTTATTGAGAGCAGTAAATAACCGCTCCGAAAAAACGCTGGCGGCAGGGCAGGCCAGCACCTCCAGTTCATTTCATGCGTCCAACTTAGACACCCAATAATTATTAGGCACAGAGGGATCACTGAGGACATTGAAATTGTCAGCTAGGTAATCCTTTACCATTTTACAAAACTTTTCCCTGCTAGTTGTGACACTAGGCCGCTTATCAGAACCTTTTCCACATTCAGTGCTGTTCATCTTTATTGAGAGCAGGTAGGGTTCCAGCGCGTGCTCAGATCGCACAGCAGTCAGTGAGCTGGCAAGTATAAGCGCTGCTGCAGTGTTGCCAGACCGGCAGAAGCTGTAGGTGACTTTTGGAAATGGCCACCTTCACCAGCAGCTCAGGCAAAAAAGTGTCGTTTTTGAGAAACCGCTGAACCACTAAGTTGAAGCAATTGTTTGGCCTGAGGGAGACTTCTGTTTGTCCTTCCTGTTGGAGGAACAGGTAGACTCATTCCTGTCATTAGTTCCAGGGTCCTATAGGGTCAGTTTGGTTTAGGTTCCTGTGTATGAACTCGCCTACTTTTGAGGCCTGTTCATACTGGTAGTCAATCAGGATTAGAGTCATGGTTTCCTGTCCATCTACCTTCCTTAGTTTCCAGGCCTAATCTTCTTTCCCTCCTACGCTCTGTGTGGTTTTTCCCCCCACACCTGAGCGTGACAGTATGTTTGTGAGCTTGCCGAGCTCCAAAGCCGCCACCAAGTTGCGGCCATTATCAGACACAACCACGCCTGGTTGTAGGTTGAGTGGCGAGAGCCACAGCTCAGCCCAGTCCCTTATACCCTGCCACAGCACTGTGGCGGTGTGTTGTTTGTCACCTAAGCAAATAAGTTTCAGCACAGCCTGTTACCGCTTCCCCACCGCTGTGCTATACTGCTTCCAGCTACTGACTGAAGTCTGACTGGTGCTGCAAGATGAGAATTCCTAGATGGAAGCGATGGAGGAGAAGGAGGGGTTGCAGCCGATAATGTAGGTGTTGGTGGAAATCCTGATGGAAGCAGGGCCCGCAATCCTTTGTGTCGGTAGCACCTGTGCCATCCCAGGGTATGACTCTCTCCCAGCCTCCACAACGTTCACCCAGTGCGCCGTCAGGGAAATGTAGCGTCCCTGGCCAGAAGCACTTGTCCATGTGTCAGTCGTTAAGTGGATATTCCCAGTAACTGTATTGGTCAGGGCACGGGTTATGTTACGGGACACATGTTGGTGTAAGGCGGTGAGGGCACACCGGCAAAAATAGAGGCGGCTAGGTACTGAGTAACGAGGGACAGCCATCATCAGACTGCAAAAAGCCTCAGTGTCTACAAGCCTAAACGGAAACATTTCCAGCGCCAGCAATTTGCAAATGTGTGCTATGGCATTTAGTGCTATGGCCTGTGGGTGGGTGGCTGGTTATTTGCGCTTTCGTTCAAAGGCCTGGGGTATGGACATCTGTATGCTGCACTGGGACACAGAAGTGGATGTGCTCGCTGATGGTGCTTGCAAGGTTCCAGGTGTAGGGAGGGAGGCATCTGGGCCTGCTTCTTGGCTAGCACGTAACACAGGGAAGAGGAGGCAGTGGTGTGACCCGCAGACACCGATTGTGGATCCAGGCGTTTGGCCCTCCTATTAGGGTGCTTTGCTGCCATGAGGATCATGCTGGTGGTGGTCAGGTTGCTAGTGTTCATGCCCCTGCTTATTTTGGTATGGCACAGGTTGCAAATGACAATTCTTTTATCGTCCACACTTGTTGGTGTGGCCTGCCTTCTCCCTTTTGCCACCCCACCGCCTCTTACAGCCTATTGCGGTGCTGCTGATCCCTCCCTCTCTGTACTGCTGTCCTCGCTCAGCTTGCCTTCTTCCCATGTTGGGCCAGTGATTTCATCGTCAACTACTTCCTCTTCCTCTTCGGGAATGTCTTTTTTCGGCCTTATAAACTATGTTACTATGTTACTTCTTCACTCTGGTCCTCATCCTGACAAGTTGACATTCAGTGCTGCTGACACTCAAAAACATTTAGGGTGAGGGTCTGCTGCTGATCTGACCATCTAAAACATTAGGGGTGAGTGCCTGCTGCTGATCTGACAGTGTAAAACATTAGGGGTGAGGGCGTGCTGCTACTTGCACTTTACATACAAGTAAATATATGTTTCCTAACAATATTTCCTGTAAAATTGATGTTATCTTGGGTTTTGGGGGGGTATTTTTGTAATTCCGTAGAAGTGGCGTAATAGTCGGCCATCATCATTAATAGCAGCGGCTTCAGTGTCCAAGATGCATCCAGACATCCTCCCCATGCTGTTCCCTAACAATTTCTGTGGTGTTTCCACCATTTTCTGACGTTTTCCTATGGACCAGACACCCTCCCCTCATCCAAGCAGGGGGTGCCTGGTCTTCTCCCATTGACTTCCATTATACTAGGGTGCTCAGCCGAGCACTCGAGCACCACCTAGTATTCGGCCAGAGCATCCGAGCACCCGAACATTGGGGTGCTCGATCATCACTAGTCCAGACGTAACAGGTCCCAATGTTTCATTTCATGAGAGCAAGTTTCATCTGGTTCCACTGTGGGTTGTACGTAGATATGAAACGTACTTTCTGTCCCTTATGTTTCCTCCATTTTCGTCTATTGTCCAACAGGTCATCTCTGTTCTTATCCTTGGCCTTCTTTTATCCCGCCAAAATCTGTTTTGTTGGATATCCCCGTTGTTGGAACCTCTGGATTAGATCACCTGATTGTTTTTCAAAGGTCTCGTTTGTAGAACAGATACGACGTAGCCTCAGAAATTGGCTGTATGGAATGTTGTGGATGAGATTCCTTGGATGGCACAATTTGGCATGCAATAATGCATTGGTGGATGTTTCTTTCTGGAAAAGATCGGTGGTCACTCTTCCTTCTTCATCCACCCGGATTTTAACGTCCAAGAAGTCCAAACCGGAGCGTTCCACCCTATGGGTCAATTTAATATTCAATTTGTTATGATTTAATTGCTCCACAAGTCATCAGAAGTCAGCCTGTGGGCCCTGCCACACGATGAAAATATCATCAATGTAGCAGGCACACATCTGAATCCCGCCGACAAGCGAAACCGAATATGTGAGAAAAATCATTCTTTCCCACAGCCCCAGAAACAGATTGGCACAGGACGGCGCACAGGCCGCCCCCATAGCTGTTCCCTGGAGCTGTATGTAGAACACATTCCCAAATACCAAAAAAATGTGCGTCAAAACAAAGCCAAGAAGTTCCAAAACAAACTCACTCATCTGTTCACTGATGTCAGACATGGTTAGAAAAAATCGTACAGCTTCAATTCCATCCTTGTGTCGAATACTCGTGTAAAGTGACTCCACGTCGCAAGTTGCTATCAACATATCTGGTTCTAAGTGTAGTCCATCTAGACGACATAAAAAATCGGTTGTGTCCTTTAAGAATGAAGGTAGCTGTTCTATAAGCGGTTTCAATATGAAATCAATAAATTTACATACAGGTTCATAAAGGTTACCAACCCCGCACACAATGGGGCGTCCGGGTGGGTTTATGGCATTTTTGTGGATTTTCAGAAGCAAGTACAAACTTGCAATCTTTGGATAATGCGGAATTAAACAGTCAGCTTGTTTTTGAGTGATGACTCCATTATCTCTAGCTGTTAAGATAATTTTTGTAAGTTCAGATTTAAATCCATCACTTGGGTTGTATGTTAATTTCTTATAGCATGAACTGTCCCTCAATTGCCAGAATGCTTCTTTTTCATACTGTTTTTTTGGCCAAATTACTATGTTCCCACCTTGATCTGCCTGTTTAAAAATTACATCTTTCATGTTCTTTAGTTCTTGCACAGCCTGTCTCTGTTTAGTTGTCAAATTAAAATACACAAATTGCAGCCGCACACCGCTACCAGATAAAGCACAAAATGCCACAGTGATATAGAATATTCCAAAGCTCATGCTATGCCTATTCAATAAATCAGAGACTCTTGGCAAATACATTTTGTACAAAATTATCTGAGCCCATTCACCACAGACAATGGCAATTTGTGTATTTTCCTTTGACATGTATTTAGCCATAGCAACCAGCACCTGCACTCTGGGATGTGCTGACTGAAATTTCCTTTTTTTCTTTGTAAGTTTGTACTGGAGGTGTGGCTACTCCATTTGGTCATGCACTCCTGACCAGCCCATTTGCCCCACAGGTGGTTTTTAATCAGTGCAACTATAAAGCCGAGTGATTCGGCATGCATGTTAGTGTCTACACTCCTGAACTAGGGGAGGCCTTTGTAGTACCAGAAATGGCAAAAGGCAAGTGGACATTACATGCATGTGGAACAAAACACCCCCTGATTATATGGAAGCCAAGACTGGCACGTAACAGGTAGGACAAAGTGTTAGGTTCCCATTCTGCAGAGACCACCTTGACTGTGGTGAATGGGCTCAGATAATTTTGTACAAAATGTATTTGCCTCTCTGATTTATTGAATAGGCATAGCATGAGCTTTGGAATATTCTATATCACTGTGGCATTTTGTGCTTTATCTGGTAGCGGTGTGCGGCTGCAATTTGTGTATTTTCCTTTGACATGTATTTAGCCATAGCAACCAGCACCTGCACTCTGGGAGGTGCTGACTGAAATTTCCTTTTTTTCTTTTAGTTGTCAAATTAGTTGTGTATCTGTCCGGTGTGATCTGTTGAAACTCTATGGAAACTAGCTGGACAAATGCATGGATGTTGGGAAAAGATGTCAGTACAGGAAAACGTGTAGATTTGTGTAAAAGGGACAAGGGAAACTTACCCCCTTCAGATTTCTCCTCCGTCTCTTGTTCATCCAGCAGTTCAATAAAGTGTCTAGTGCTTCTTTTTCTTCAATAGTGTTGAAAGGATCATAAGGAGTGTTCTTCTTAAATATTTACCGTATTTTCCGGTTTATAAGGTGCACTTTTTTCCGCCCAAAAGTAGGGGGAAAATGGCCGTGCATCTTATAAAGCGAATACTTATAATGGAAGCGCTCACTAGTATGTAATAGGTGCTGGGAGCGGGGAAACATACTTACCCTCCTGCGCTGCAGCTCCGCTCCAGGTCCGGTGCTCCTCTGTCTTTTCCTGGCGTCGCTGCACTGTCCTGACCGCGTACAGCATCAGGACCTAATGCGCGCACTCTGACCTGACGCTGCACGCAGTCAGGTGACAGTGCAGCGCTGGCAGAGAAGACAGAGGAGCGCCGGACCCGGAGCGGAGCCGCGGCGCAAGAGAGGTAAGAGTTTTTTATTTTAATTCTGATGGGGCTGGGTGGACTGATCTGAGGTCTGATGGGGACACAATGGGCTGATCTGAGGTCTGATGGGGGCACAATGGGCTGATCTGGGGTCTGATGGGGGCATAATTGTCTGATCTGAGGTCTGATGGGGCACAGTGGGCTGATCTGAGGTCTGTTGGGGGCACAGTGGGCTGATCTGAGGTCTGATGGGGGCACAGTGGGCTGATCTGAGGTCTGTTGGGGGCACAGTGGGCTGATATGGGGGCACAGTGGGCTGATATGGGGGCACAGTGGCCTAATAAGAGGTCTGATGGGGGCACAGTGGGCTGATCTGAGGTCTGATGGGGGCACAGTGGGCTGATATGGGGGCACAGTGGGCTAATATGGGGGCACAGTGGGCTGATCTGAGGTCTAATGGGGGCCACAGTAGGCTGATCTGAGGTCTGGTGGGGGCACAGTGGGCTGATATGGGGACACAGTGGGCTTATATAGGGGCCCAGTGGGCTGATCTGAGGTCTGATGGGGGCACAGTGGGCTGATATGGGGGCACAGTGGGTCTGATCTGATGGGGGCACATTGGGCTGATATGGGGCACAGTGGGCTAATATGGGGGCACAGTGGGCTGATCTGAGGTCTGATGGGGGCACAGTGGGCTGATATGGGGGCACAGTGGACTGATATGGGGGCACAGTGGGCTGATTGGCTGATCTGAGGTTTGATGGGGGCTGAGTGGGCTGATCTGAGGTCTGATGGGGGCTGAGTGGGCTGATCTGAGGTCTGATGGGGGCCTGAAAGGGCTGATCTGAGGTCTGATGTGATATCCTGATATTTATGGGGGGCTGATATGAGGATCTGATGAAAAATATGTTTTTCCTATTTCCCTACTCTGTGGTGCATCTTATCATCGGGTGCGTCTTATAAAGCAAAAAATACGGTAAATAGTTAAATGATACAAATATAATAATCAAATCATAATCCAGGGAATTAAGGAGGCGGGTTAGGGAACATGTCCTTGGCATTGAAAGTGCATTGAAAATGCCTAAAGTCCATTCCTAGGCATTTTAAAGAACATTACAACTGTAAAAGTACGCTCTTTCGTGTGAGAGGGATCGATCATGTATTTATTTCCCAGAGGGGTGGCGACTGGAAAAAAATGCTGGCTCAAAAGGAGGTGAGGTGGATTTACGAACTTGACTGTGTTACACCACGTGGACTCAATGAAGAGATATCTTTTTCACCATTCTTATAAATTACCCCTTGTAGGTGGGAGGCCTTTTGTTGTTGTTTTTAATGTGCTTCACATACTCTTTTATATCAATGGTTTTTAATTTTTTGTGTTTTTGTATATGTATTTAGGTTGCCGTGATGGAGACCATTCACCCTTATTGACAGGATAGAGATATTACTTTTTATTCTTATGAGTTTGGACCTGTGGACTATTATCTATATTTATTATCATATTGATTATTATATTTGTATCATTTAACTATTTATTTTTTTATATATGAATATATTGGGACAAGTATTTTCACTAATCATGAATTGTCAATCATGTTGAATGTAATCATTAAAATTATATATTATTTATTATCACGTTTATCAACTTTCATTCTTTCATCACTTTACTCACTCGCACTTCAGCACTGCATGTTCACCGCACCCCCTCCTTTTTTTTTCTTTTTTTTGAATTTATTGTATTGTATATATTGCTATATATCTGATTTTTAGTGTTGTTGTCCATTCACTATGGTTGAATCATGTTTTCATCACTTATGTATCAATTGCATTGTTGTAATTTGTATTTTTGTAATTTTCACTTTTGTACCTATCATGGTTATGATATTTTGGGTTACATTTTTCATTACTCTAATTTATTTATAAGTTTTCATAATATATTTATACTAATACTGCTTCCCTTATTACTTTACATTTTCTATATATTTATGTGCCACAAGGTACTTCTATTTTAATGCGCTCCACTTCTGGAGCACATCGACACCGGCTTCCGGTGGCGTCTCCTCCGATGCATTCCAAAGTGGAACGCACATCCATTTTATATGTCTTTTGAGACGCACTGCAGGCCAAGCCTCGCTTTCGCTGCGATGCATTCGATTGTATCCGCCCGCTCAATGTTTAGTTCCGGTCCCCGGCGTGAGTTAGATGGCAACCCCGGCAATTAGGTAATTCATAGCAGCTGGATTCATTGATATAAAGGGGAGTGTACTGGTGATGTAGTTCTCTTTCCCCGGAAGAAGGCTTTCGGGCGAAACGGCATTGGGAGGAGGACGCTGTCGCACGTGGTTTGTGTTACATGTTCACTGTGGCTTGTTATGTTTCTTTTGGGCATAGTGCTTTTCCTATATCTGTCTCTTTGTGTGTAGGAGATCATTTTTCCTTCTTTTAGGTCTCCTGTTGGCATATTGCTTGTTATTATCTAGGGTTTATAATCACTTTGCCTTAAGCATATACTTTTTGATGCTCACAGCTACATGTTTTTCACAGGGCCTGGTGCGGCGGTGTCCCCCCCTTGTTTGTTCCTCCTTCTATGCTTTACAGTGTCGTCATTTTCATTTTCTGTTTGATTGAATTTTAACTAATAAAGTGATTTATATATTACTCTTTGTGTGGATATCATTTGTAGGTGAATAGATATCACTTAGACCACATTTTGGACCACATGGGAGATCCTAGTCAATGCAAGCCCACTTAACCTTCAATATATTGCTATGGTAATGGGTAAATGGTCTTGACTAGTATGGAAATTACATTAGTGTCTGATATTGACATCCCTGAAATGTAGATCATTATTATTCTTTATGTTAAAAAAAAATAATGGTCTTCATGTTCGTACAGCCATTTGATCCCTATTCAAATAGGTACTGCTTATATTTTCAAACAGGAGCACTGGAGACCTATATGCATGAGCAGTATTAGGTAAAGAATAAGATACATATGTGACAGATAACTGTAAAATGTTATATGTGTGTAGGTCTTTTTATTGAAGGGAAATAATGGACTATGTTTTGTAATTTAGCCTTAAAAGGCTTACTCGATGTCGGAACATGGCTTAAATGGTCACTGGGTTTTTGCAAAACCTTTTATACAGTATGTCATAGAGATATATCAATGGTTTTGATCATAGGCTTTGAGTGCTGAAACCCCCACCAACCGTTAGAATGAGGAGAGAGAAGGGTTCACAAAGCACACTTTTAACTCACTGCAAGGAATGGACTAAAGATGATCATGTATGCAGCAAGCCCAGAAAAGGAGAGCAGAAGAGAGAGTAGGAACGATAGTAGTAATAATAGTACTTGTAGATAGTACTCAATTTGACACTACACTGGGCCAAATAGTGATGAGAAGGGCACACCCTTCTTCCCTTCAGGGCACACCGTGGTCTTGGGATTCTCCTTCCTAATGGTGGTTCAGAGTGCCCTTGATGTTGAGGAATCGTGAAGTGCAAGGCAGGGTCCCCTGCAGTTTTGGAGGAGGCAATGATGAGACAGTTTAACAGCAGAACAGTTCTTTACTGAAGATCCAAGTTCAAGCCCATCAGATACAGTTCTCAGCAAGCATGGACTGGTAGATGTTACACAAGTGCACTTTCTACAGTTCTTACACATTACACGGCTGTAAAGGTAGTTAATAGGCCAAGATGTCTTCGAAAGAAGTTATCCTAACATTACACCTCTCTAGCTGAATGATGCACAAGCATTCAGGAATGGGGTGTAAACATTCTCTTTCTGTAATGCAACCACAGGACAGACCCCCAACATCAGACAATGCTCCGACAGGTTGTTATACTTACAATGTATGCTTCCTCAATACCCACTGTGGGATGGGGATATTTTCTTATGCAGATGGTCAGTTGGCTCAGAGAGTGTGTCCATACACCATAAGACTTTAAACTCCTCGACACATGGTTATGGAGACTCAGTGGTCCTTTTCAGATAGCAATTCTACACCTCCTCTGTTACTTCTGGCATACCTTTTGGGCTTTTTATGGCCTTTGGCTGGTACCTAATCAAATACTTTTTTTTCTTTCAGCTACCAGACTTTACATGTGCTTACTCCTCCCTATTGATTTAGACTCACTCACTCACACAGGTCAGAATACTGGACGGGACTTGTCTGATCTACATAGAGAGGGTGACAACAGAACCATTTATTGGTGGATGTAAATACGGCCTACTAACACCTTTTAGAAAAAGTGCAGGAAATGTATTTACCACACACATAAGTACATTTTGAACCCGTTTACAGTGTACCACTGCTCTTCAGTGAGACACTGCCCGTAGACTCCCTATTGAGTTTATCTTGTGTAAGGGGGCGCTCTCACCAGCAGGGTGGCGATGACAGATTCCTTTGCAGACAACAGGATTAGAGTCCAAATGATGCTTTATTTTAAGATAAGTACAGGAAAACCCAGTTGTAACTCACTGGGTAAGGTGAGGTTCCAGCAACCAAAACATAAATCAAACAAAATAAACTCCTGACCTTCTGGGCTCTAGCTAATACAAATATGTCTCTACCTCACCTATTGAGTGCAGAACACACACAGCTTCACAAGCCAGCACAACAGCCAGCTTCTTTGGCTTTCCAGGCATAGCTCACAGACTGACATCCTGGGATGTCTTTTATTTCCCCCTAATGATCCCACCTGTGATCTACTCAGACTAGGGGAAAAACATGCCCTGGAATAGGGTGGATTAGGGAGGTAACATAGTAACATAGTTTATAAGGCTGACATCTGTCCATCCAGTTCGGCCTGTTTTCCTACAAGTTGATCCAGAGGAAGGCAAAAAAAACCCCTGTGAGATAGAAGCCAATTTCCCCCACTTTACGGGAAAAAATTCCTTCCCGACTCCAATCAGGCAATCAGAATAACTCCCTGGATCAACGACCCATCTCTAGTAACTATAACCTATAATACTATTACCCTCCAGAAATACATCCAGGCCCCTCTTGAACTCTTTTAGTGAACTTACCATCACCACCTCCTCAGGTAGAGAGTTCCATAGTCTCACTGCTCTTACCGTAAAGAATCCTCTTCTATGTTTGTGGACAAACCTTCTTTCCTTCAGGTGTAGAGGATGTCCCCTCGTCAAAGTAACAGTCCTGGGGATAAATAGATTATGGGAGAGATCTCTGTACTGACCCCTGATATATTTATACATAGTTATTAGATCTCCCCTCAGTTGTCTTTTTTGTAAAGTGAATAATCCTAATTTTGATAATCTTTCTGGGTACTGTAGTCCACCCATTCCAGTTATTACTTTAGTTGCCCTCCTCTGAACCCTCTCCAACTCTGCTATGTGTGCCTTGTTCACAGGAGCCCAGAACTGTACACAGTACTCCATGTGTGGTCTGACTAGTGATTTGTAAAGTGGCAGGACTATGTTCTCACCACGGACATCTATGCCCCTTTTGATACAACCCATTATCTTGTTGGCCTTGGCAGCAGCTGTCTGACACTGGTTTCTACAGCTTAGTTTGCTGTTCACTAAAATTCCTAGGTCCTTTTCCATGTCAGAGTTACCCAATGTTTTACCATTCAGTATGTACTGGTGACTTGCATTATTCCTTCCTATATGCATAACTTTACATTTGTCGGTGTTAAACCTCATCTGCCACTTCTCTGCCCAAGCCTCCAGTCTATCCAGATCCATCTGTAGCAGTGTACTATCCTCTTTTGTGTTAATTACTTCACACAGTTTAATGTCATCTGTAAAAATTGATATTTTACTGTGCAAGCCTTCTACAAGATCATTAATAAATATTTTGAAGAGAATATGGCCCACTACTGACCCCTGTGGTACCCCACTAGTGACCCAATCTGAGTATGTACCATTAATAACCACCCTCTGTTTTCTATCACTGAGCCAGTTACTTACCCACATACAGACATTTTCTCCCAGTCCAAGCATTCTCATTTTATCTACTAACCTTTTATGTGGTACCGTGTCAAATGTTTTGGAGAAGTCCAGATATACGACATCCATTGATTTGTCGCAGTCAAGTCTAGAACTTACCTTCTCATAGAAACTGATTAAGTTGGTTTAATATCACCGATCCCTCATGAAGCCATGCTGATATGAAGTTATTTGCTTATTTTGATTGAGATACTCCAAGATAGCATCTCTTAGAAAACCTTTAAACAGTTTACCCACGACAGATGTTAAACTTTCTGGCCTATAGTTCCCGGGCTCTGTTTTTGGACCCTTTTTGAATATTGGCACCACATTTGCTATGCGCCAATCCTGTGGAACACTCTCTGTCAATATAGAGTCCTTAAATATCAGAAATAAGGGTCTGGCTATGACATTACTGAATTCTCTTAGTATACGGGGGTGTATGCCTTCCGGTCAAGAGAATGCCAGGAGTGCGCAAAGCAGTAATCAAAGCAAAAGGTGGCTACTTTGAACAACCTAGAATATAAGACATATTTACAGTTGTTTCACACTGTTTTGTTAAGTATATAATTCCACATGTGTTAATTCAAGTTTTGATGCCTTCAGTGTGAATCTACAATTTTCATAGTTATGAAAATACAGAAAACTCTTTGAATGAGAAGCTGTGTCCAAACTTTTGGTCTGTACTGTATCTCTGACATCAAAAGTTTTATGAAAACTCGGTGGTCTTTTAAGATGTGCCAATTTGTTCCAACATTGTGCAAAGTAAGCTCACCAATAGTTAGTATAAAGTACAATCACTGACCAAAAAAAAAAAAAAATCAAAAATCAAAAGAATCCTCTCCATGGTGTCTTCTGCAAACCTGACTACATAGGCAGATTTTTTCATGTATTTACGCTAAATTTTATTATATATACAGTACTGAGCGAATCGAAGTTAATGAAATGGAATTTGATCTGAATTTCAAGAAAAATTTGATTTGCAGCTATGTTAAATTTCCTGGCATTTCGTGGTGAAGAATTTTTCCTGAAATGGTGGTAAAAAAACAAAAAAAAAACGTGAAGAGGCCATCACAACCTTCTTGATTGAAGAAAATGCACCAATTCTCTTTCGCACTCACGTGTGATGTCATCATGCTGGGTGGGCGCAGTGGCGTAATTAGTGATGACGCGGTGATGTCAGTGCATGCCCCAAATGACACGTTTTATTGAATCAAGATGGCTGCAACGGTCTCTCTGTGATGAAATGAATGAGATGAGTGTATATATTTTTTTGTTTTAAGCCCTGGTTAACCCTCTGATAGGCTGAATATTACTCTCAGATGCAGAGATCAGCGTTAAACAAGGAATCTGAGGGGTTAAATGATGAGCAGCGGCGCAATCTTCATTCCCCGTCATTGCTCCTGCTCCATACAATGGAATGCAATTCATTACAAATCAAATTTCTTGCTGATATTTGGCAAAGCAGCCGAATCAAATTTTTGAAAACTTCACTCATCTCTATACAGTACATTGAAAAATATGATACTTGGATCAATTGACAAATTTATGACGATACTGTACAGTGGAACACTTTTCAATATGGGAAAAGACAGATGTGAGGGGGTGAAAGTTCAAGACCAGTGTTCCCTGCATAGGAACACTAATGTACTACTCACATGGTGGACTTGTATTAAAACGTGTTCTGACAAGCTTCCTGAAAAGGACATGAAGATGCTTGTGTGAGTGCCTGTTGAATTCATGATCAGACTTCTATGAGACACAAGCTCTCGCAGTGAATTTCCTTCTATTATTTTTTCACTTGTGCAAAAGCAGAAACCTGATATACTTCTACTCCTAGCACCATTAAATGCTTTGACATTGCAAATATTTTCAACACTTGCTTCTAGATGGGGAAAAAATTCAAAACACATATCTAGCTTTTATGAGAAATGTCATTCTATAAAAATTGCATTTATATTTTAGTATGTCATAAATTGTCTGACAGGAATTTTAACTGCGGCCTTTTTTATTTAAGAGGCTTTCAATCATTTATTCTTGTCTGATTCACAAAATATACAGTAAATCCAGCATGCCGTTTGCAAAGGCATTTATTAATACAATTTCCATCTGCCCTTCTAATAACATCAAACTTTGTTGCTTGACTGCTAGTGTGTTTTCAGTACTTCAAACCCATCAGAAATGTTATATATTCGTTGGGAAAGTCGCAGTCAAATGTCATGTTTCTTGATCATGGTCAGTACACTGCATCATTCAGCCACTCCTCATACTTGGTTATAAGCAATGTAGCATAACCTTAAGTGAGATGGGGAAAAAGATCCCGTATTTTACTACTTATTCAAGATAATAAACAAGCTTTTTCATTTATGGTACATAGAGGATGTTTGGGAGGGCATTTTGTCTGGCAAATATAACAATTTGCACGGTTGCTTTCCTCCTTTTCCACCCACTATTAAATTAAATAAAATCCATAGCTTTTTTTGTATCTATAAAATACATATCTCTGGGATATGCAACAGGATATCCCCCCAACCCCCTCACCCCGGGGCTGATCGTGTCCCAGGTCTATAGAAAGGCCAAGTGGTGTGCTATGGCAAATAATAGTCTCTCTGTGTGTTACTATGCTCCTACCTGGATACCGTCGCTCCTCAGGGTTAGGTGCCGAAGCAATAAAGGGGATGAGTAATGGTGGAGAATAAGTCAAGTCCAGACTCTTATAAAGTTCAACAACTTTACTTGCATCAATTTGCATCCAAACAATATTCAGGATTTCTCTTGGTTCCAGCAAGCTTTGGCATAATCTGGCAGGCAAACTTGATAACTGTGCTTTCTTTCTGACAGCGACTTTTGGTCAGTTCTGGTATCCTTGGATTGGGGTGCCTTCAACTGTTATTCCCCTCCTGACACTCCTGACACACAGTAAGTAAATAAGCATGGAGTCCCGATGCTCTACAAGCAACTTCCCTTTGGAGGCTCCTGCCACAGCCAGAGAACAATTGCTGTTATATCTTCTGGCAACCGGAGAACACTTTCCTCTTGTTGCTATATCTTTCATACATCTGATTCCATGGCAAGCATAGCTTAGCCTGCACTGGCTGTTATAGGCACGTGTGGCCCTCCAGGTGCCCTGGCATAGACTTCACTGACTAGACTAGACTAGACGGGAACTGCTGCCTCTCCCTTCTGGTAAGAAGCAGGACTGTCCCACTTCTTTCCAAAAGGGGGGAGAATGGAATGATGAGTTCCATTCTATCTAAGTATCTGTCTGCCATATATGCTGTCACCTGCTCGTGAACCATCCATATTACATGCAGAAAACAGTTGCATAATAATATTATTAATGCGCACACTTGTGAAGGACTTGTAAATACATACAAGAATAATATTTATGTAAACCATTACAGACAGTAGCAGAGTGCAGAAATGGTAATACCACTCCGGGGTATTACAGATATTCTTAGTCTTAGGTTTCCGCCATCTTTTATTATAAAACAGACTGTTTTCTGTTTCTGAAGCTGATCATACACATTAGGTTAATATTGGCAAGACTGTCTGGACAACCATATAAAGAAGACTCCTCCCAACTTTTGCCCCATGGCAGATGCCAGGAGAGAGTTGAATCAGGCAGTGAATTTCAATGTACCCAAACCTTTTGTTTCTCAGGGAGATAGGGTACCAAAAGAAGTGTCTGACAGTGGCTTATTCCCTTCTCCCCATTCAAAATGCTTGGCAAGCATGTATGTGCATGGGGGGGAAGGGTTGGGCGGCAGGAAAAATAGCTGTCAGCTGTGTTGCCAACTTTACTTCCAGCTCAAAGCTGGAAGATATGTTGTTGAATACTGGGTTTGCTTTCATGGGGACAAAAAATGACCAGACTTATGAGTTGAGAAGTGATTCACTGCAAAGGAAATGAAATTTACAACAGATCACTAAATCAGGTGTGCTTTTCAGTACCTCTATAAGTACAACCCACAAATACTGACACCCCACTCTTAACACCAGAAGGTCAGACAACAGCATGATAAACATGAAGAAAGAATTTATATTTTGTCCAAAATGCACATGCTCACAACCAAGTCATATTCCTCATTGTTTTGTGGATTCCTATAGTTAAATCCAAAAAAATTCACTGAAAAGTAGGGATGATCGAATCCGAGCCAGAAAGTTCGGGTTTGCACTGAACATTGCGAGCTCTAGGCAACCAAACATGGACTTTACATTTGTGACACTGAAATCAAATTGTTAATCAGGCTGTCAATTTTGTGGGTTCCCTCAAAATAAGGAGAGTATCAAATAAGGGACATGGCTGTGGTCATGTTGCTGTTGGTGGTGGTGGAGCTCCTGCTGGACATTGTTGATCTGTGTCAGACCTCCTCCTCTGTTGCATGCAGGCAATATACCATTATGCATCATTTTGTAGGCCTGAATACCGATTTATGAATGGTGAGGTCAGAACAAGTAGAGGCAGTATTTGATTGGATGGCGGACAGTGCCTCCAGTTCCTGCACATTCTCTTTCACCCGGTCCACTGCTGAAAGTGTAGACTTGGCACCGGCGGCCCATAGGCCCATAGTCTTCCACCTCACGCCTTGGCAAATCAGCCAAGCAGTCTTAGTCCGAAGTAATGCAGCAGGTTTCCGTGGGCCATCCTTCTAGCCCTGCCCCAGAAGTTAAAGAGATTGGGTGCACTGATGCCCAACCCCTTATGTTTGAGGATTAGGATGTGGGAGGACCATAGCAGCTCATCTCTGATGATGACAAAACACAGGTGTCAACTGCTGCAGCGGAGACCATCACAGCCAGGGGGAAGACGAGCTGTCTTTTCTCCCTGGCTGTGACATGCTCTGTTGTGATTGGACTGGGTTACAGGGAGAAGGAGACGCCCATTGAGAAACCTGGCCGTCTCCTCTTTGTTGTATCAATGGTCTAAATTAACATATCAGGCACCAAAAACTGCAGGGGGAAACAGTGCCGGAATGGAGGGGTATTTTAGGGAAAAAAAAGTGCCTACACATAAACCCATGAAAGGTCCTCTTTAAGCAAGCCCTAATGCATGTCAATGAAAAAACAAAAACGTTTTTGACAAACAGAGTTCAAAATTAAAGGGGTTCTCCAGTAATGATTTAAAATGGCTGCAGGCATCCTTTCCTAGACTGGTTGTCTCAGTTTGCAGAGCTAGCTGGGCCTTTCTTAACATTATAGTGCTCTAAAATAGATAGGAAAACTAACCAATATGTAGTATATGCATGCACCAGAGAGTAAAGTGTAGTAAAGCCCTGCCACCGCACCATCCTAGGCATCTCTGTAAGTGGGGGAAACCAATCCTGTTCACTTTCTAAGACAGGGTGCTGGCGGCCATTTTATATCATTCCAGGAGAAGCCCTTTAAGTATCAAACTAGGATGCATCCTTAATGGGATAATGCTGTAGAAAAGAGTAACACCAAGACCTTGTTCAAATTCACCTCACATACAAGTAAGATTGTGGCTATGGGTTAATTTGCTCACCACTAAATTAACATTGAATGTCAATGTTTGACTTCTTAAACACCACGTACCATACGTAATCATGTAAAATATGTGGTGTGTATGCAAAGACGAGCAATGTACAATAAGTACAGCTTGCTATTATTTCATAGGCCATAGTAAGTCATTTAAACACAAAATCAAAGTTTACAAAAGTCCTAAGGTTTTATAAAGCCACAAAAAGCATCAAGGACAAGTATAATGTGCGTTGATTAACACATTTTCTCTGGTTCATTTGTAGAGATCATGATCTCCGTAGCACTGTTGACAAGTACACCATATGTTCACCACAAATATTGCGGACTGTTGACTGAAACTCAGTGGTTATAGTTTAATGCCAAATAATTACCACAGGGAAACACTTGGCTCGGAAGTATTTCACTGAGAGCGGTAACATTATTTCATTTTATAGTCATGAAAAAAAAACTTCCTAAAACAATAAATTTTAAAAGTCTTATAAAGTCATTTGGAAAAATATTTTTACCTGCATAGATCAGCAGTATGTATAAATGAAACTAACTTTTGCTAAGGGCTTTATTCTTGAGTGCTATAAGCCATCTGCTACGAATGTGTAAAGGGAATGTGCAAGTGACTGAGAGTTTAATCTGACTTCCTCATTGAGCCGTAGGAATTATATTTCAGGACGATAAATTCCTCAGCCCTTCCGAACTGGACAGATGTGCAGAATCGGGGCACAAGCCAAATAAAATGCTGTATTTAAACTTCTAATTTCCCATTTCACCAATTTTTCAAGTTCATCAGAAAATGTATAATATAGATCTAAGGCATAACATAACAGTGGTCATTAATTACATGACATTTGTCTTCCAGGGAATGAAGATTTTTGTAAAAAAAAGAAAAGAAAAAACAAAACAGAAGAAAAATACCATAACTGATTAAAACTGTAAGAGAAACTTCTGCTTTTCACATGCAGTTGTTCATTCATGAGGTCAAGGAGATGTACCATAGGGACAGACCATGTGGCTTGTCTTGTGTCCCTGGAGTGAGATATGCCACGCCAGGTTGGGTGCATCATTTATTTTAGTCAGTTGTAAAGTTCTGTGCAGGACATGGGAATTAACCCAAGGATGATAGAAGAGGTGTTACAGAGCACCTGTCACCTCTCCTGACACGTCTGTTTTAGTAACTACTTGCATTCCTCATGTTGTGTCATTTCTCTATTATTCCTGCTAGAAGTTTATTATTAAATTGCCAACAGTTTGCATTAAAAGTCTGTCTGGGTATTACCAGTTGAGGATGTGTCCCTGCAGAGTCTGCACTGATGTCAGACTGTGCAGGGACATACTCCCAGCCGGTAACATCTAGTTGGACCTATAATGCAAATTGCTGGCAATTAGGGCGCTGGAAGAAAAATAGATTTGTGTAAAGATGACCGCAACATAAAATGTGAAAAAAGTGAAAGTGTCTGAAGACTCTTCAAATGCACAGTATTAAACGGGTTCTCCAAGTCATTTTTATTGATGATCTATCCTCGGGATAGGTCATCAATATCAGATCAGTGGGGGTCTGACACGCGGCATCCCCACCGATCAGCTGGTTTAACCCCTTCTGGACACTGCCATTTTTCACCATAAGGACCAGGCCGTTTTTTGGAAATTTGACATGTGTCACTTTATGTGGTAATAGCTTTGGAATGCCAAGCCATTCCGAGATTCTGTCAATATTTTTCATTTTTATTTAAAAAAAACTAATTTACAAAAAATTGGGAAAATATGCAACTTTCCAAATGTCAATTTATCTGCTTTTAAAACAAATAGTGATTCAAATCATATTACTATTACTTTACATTTCCCATATGTCTAATTTATGTTTGGATCATTTTGTGAATGCCATTTTATTTTTTGGAGATGTTAGAAGGTTTAGAAGTTTAGAAGCAAATCTTGAAATATTTCTGAAAATTTCCACAACCCACTTTTTGAGGACTAGTTCAGGTCTGAAGTCACTTTGTGGGGCTTATATAATAGAAACCACCCAAAAATGACCCCATTTTAGAAACTACACCCCTCAAGATATTCAAAACTTATTTCACAAACATTGTTAACCCTTTAGGTGTTCCACAAGAATTAAGGGAACATGTAGATGAAATGTCAGAATTTCACTTATTTGGCAGATTTTCCATTTTAATCTATTTTTTCAGTAACAAAGCAAACAAAACTCAATATTTATTACCCTGATTCTGTAGTTTACAGAAACACCCCATTTGTGAACTTGTTCTATTTTTTTGTGGTGCGGACAGTCAGATGCAGATCGCAGACCCCATTGAAGTGAATCGGTCCTTGATCCGCATGCGTAAGCACCACGGTAGGTGCCCGTGCATTGCTGTCACATCTGGGCGCAGTTCACCACCACACTCACCCCGTCGGCAGGGCCGCTCGCCTCGGCCATTGCTGTCTGTCTTTCTCCACAAGCGTCTATTGCGGTGATTCCAGCAGCCAGCATAGTATCTGCAGAAACTGTACTCTCACCCCATCTAGGGACTGGCAGCAGGTACTGCGGCTCCTACACCTTCTGTGAAACCGTCATTAGTCCTGCACCTGTTCCCTATCAGAGGCCTATTTAAAGCAGCTCTGTGTGCATGTCTGATGCCAAAGTATCAGGTCTTCCAGCGTACTCCAGCTCTCAGTGCTCTCATGTCTGTTCCTGTGATCCCGTCTCCTGATTGTTCCTCGTCTCAGCTAGCCTGCTGGCTATCCAGTCTTCAGCTGAACCACTGCTTCCGCACGGCAAAGCAACCTGCTAGTCCCCGGCCGCGCAAATCCAACCCGCTCTGGTGAATACTCGGGGGCTAGTTAGACTCCGCATGCCAGTACTTACGTTAGTACTCGGAAGCTGGCTAAACGGAACTACATCTGGCCAGCAAGGCTAGTGACAATTGCGGACCACAATGCCATCCGTGTTGCATCCGTGTTTCACGGATCATTAAGAAGAGATGCTTTGAAATTTATTTTTCAGCTGTTCAGTATCAGTGAATCATGGACGCAAAACGGACAGCAAAAAACGGACACACAGAACCAACGTCGATCCTTCACAGACAGCTTCACGAATGCATCACTGACCACCTGCTCACGGATTTGAGCATGGACACGGATGTGTGAAGGAGGCTTAATACTGCTGCCGATTACCTGATGGACACGCAAATGATCATTCACTGGGCAATCCAAATCTCTTGCCCCTTCTTCCTCCTTAATAGCGCCATAACAAAGCATATCTGCTTTTCAGGATCCTGGGGAAGGTGGGATGCTTGCATAATGTAAGGGTAAGATTATCTGGAAAGTATGCACAGATCCACAAGACCCAACTGACAACAGTCTCTTTGCAGCAGAAAATGGAGGGGTGGGAGCAATGAGGGATTTGTGTGATGGCAGGAAATCTCCTAACACTCTTTTCTGTAGCAGTTTGAAGATGTCCGAACACGAAGAGGTAAACTTTCCTGAACAGGTTATGCTTTTTTTCTTATTTTTCAGGCTTTAGTGTTCCTTTTATATGAAGTCCAAAAGGACCTCCCCTCTAGATGGATGCACAAGTGTAGTACCCCAGAGTGGGTCCTACGATTCCTACACCATGCTACTGTCTCTAATGGCTAGCAGAAAATGCTATCTTTCCAGGTCCTTTGATATTTTACCTTAATAATATTGTTATACAACTGTTATTATATGTAATGTTCTTGGTTGTCTAGCAGGTAGCAGTGTATCTGGCAGAGAGAGATCTTTAGATAGAATGGAACTTATTATTCCATTCTCACCCTTTTTGGGCAGAAATGGGCTAGTCCAGCTTCCTACTACGGGGGGGGGTGGGTTTTTTTTCGTGAAGCTATGTTTGAGAGTTGGAACATTGGATGAGACAAGATGGCGCATTGAGAGAACCCCCCCCCCTGCAGCAGAAATCTTTGGCACAGTGGAGAGATAAAGCAGAGTAGTAAGTTCACCTGCCAGTCTACCCCCAAAAAAACAAGAGACAGATAAAATATTGTCTGGATGCAGGTTTGTTTAAGTAAAACTGTTAAACTTTACCAAGTATGAACTTATTCTCCTACAACTGCAACTATTTTCTTTGAATGCTGCGGAGCCTAACCCTGGGGAGCAATAGTATCCAGGTAAGAGCACCATGACACACAGAACTAGTAAGGCCACAACATACCACTTAGCATTTCCCACACACTGGGACCCCGATCAGCCCTGGGGGGTTGCACAAGTTGAGAAAGGTTATATCTTTAGTTATTGACAAAAAACCTGATTCATTTATGGGATCCACACATGCAAAATAATAGAAATTATTATTCCACAATGCACCTTTGCATGCACACTCTGGACAGTAATAGACCACACATTTCTATAACAATAGGAAGCATGGGAGCACAGAGATGTCTAGCAGTCTATGGCTGGTGTTTTGCATCTTGAGAATACAATATGAGCTCTGGTACATGTACTATATTTTTCGCCCTATAAGATGCACCGGCCAATAAGACGCACCTAGGTTTTACAGGAGGACAATAAGAAAAAAATATTTTTCATTAGACCTCAGTAGAGATGAGCGAATCTTCAAAAATTCGCTTAGACGAATAATCGACAAATTTATAACAAGATTCTTTCTTAAAGGGATTCTGTCACCAGGATTTGGCCTATAAAGTTATTCACACTACCGGATTGTGCTCATTGCGGTGAATGTAAAAAAGTTATTCTTATTGATCCCAGAGATGTATTTTATGTAAAAAAATCGTTTTTTGTGATATGCAAATTACTTACATAAGGAGCCCAAGGGGATGTGCCCAGCTCCGTTGGAGCCCGGCCACGCCGCAACTGTTGGAGCCCAGCACCGCCCACCTCATTATTATTCACGGCAAATCTTCAAGCAGCCTTCCTCCGGCAACAGCGTAATCCCGCGCAGGCGCAGTACCTCAAGCAGTCTGCGCCCGTGCGGTCTACTGGCATCGGCATCAAGGAGATAAGTGCGCATGCGCCTGCGCGGGATTACGCTGGTGACAGAATCCCTTTAATACGAATTTATTCAGTCGAAGTTGCATTAAAAAATAATCGTTCTGCGAACATTCCTGTACAAATCATGAACATACAGTCTAACCGTTGTTAAAAGTACGCTACTGAACTGAACACATAAGCGTTGGCGTACAAAGTGCATACGAATCCTTAACATACTATTGTCTCGCGATTGCGTCATACGCATGCACGCATGACGCTAGGCCGCGGCGTACAGTCCTCAGAGGCAGTCCAGGTGCTAGCTATCCGGCTAAGTGCATAATTTACCAAAAACACCATACAATAAGTGCATAACAGGAAACATTGCAGTACCTGAAAAAGAATACACACAATGGGCTAAAGTGCTTGAACGTTGCTGAACCTGTAAAAAACATTATTGCTAAAATACTGCAAAGAAATAATTATGCAAACATTTTAGTGCAATCAATTTCACATTTGCAAGCATAATAGGCTCAGATATACGTCTGAGTCTCTCCTCATGGCTGCTTGGCATAAAACAGTGGAACACACAGTCCAAAATTCAATTGTAATCCTCTTGAGGTAATTTTGTAATCCAAACGTGTAATCCACATGGATAATATAAAATAACAGCAAATAGAGAACCATTTTTGCAAAGGGGGCTCCCAAATAACCTGAGAAGGGGGAAAAAAGGAAAATAGTCGCTCTTAGGTGCAACTGGGAATTTTCAGCAGAATGGGGGGAGTCCTGACAAGTCATGGCCATCTGGGTGAGAGTCAAACATCGTGACACAACGTGCCAACTAGCTCTCACCCGTCAGGTGCAGTCCATGTTGTGGCTCCCATAGGTCCAGACCATGAGGTGTCCTTTAAGTCAGCCAGACAGAGACAGCCAATTGTAGAAGGGTTCCTCAGATGAGGGACCTGAAGTCCTCCTTGCTGCTACTGCTGCTAAATGACATAAGAGGACGCTCCTGCCTCCTGTAGGCCAGGCTGGCTGCCGTTGTTGAGCTCCACTGCCCTCTGCTGGTTGAATTGGGACTTGACCGGGTGGTCACACTGGTGAGCGCTGCTGCCACTTGAGCCTGCACCTTTCCGGATCCTCCTGCCGGGACAGCAGGGGTAAGGATTTCTGGCTGCAGTGGTTCAGGCAAGGCTGCACTAAAGGTAGAATTGCCAGCTCCCTGGGCTGCTGCTGATGTCAATTTCCATGGTAGTTGGTACTGGATCACCGTGGGCTGGAAAGTGAAGGATGAAGTAGTCAGCTGACCCAGGTGAAAGGACTGTGGTGGCTGTGGTTTCTCTCTGAAATGGAGGGTGCTGTCTCTTGTAGGCAACGCACGCATCCTGCAGCTGCTGGATCCTCTGGCCAGGTCTCGACTGGCGATGTAGGGACCAGGGGCTTGGTCAGTAACGTTACCAGAGTAGCAAAGGAGCCTTTCAGGGATGCCATGGGGGTATATTCGACTTGATTCCCCACGTATAGGCTGTGACAGGCTTGGGGCAGGTAAGGCCGTTTAACAGACCTGCGGCACACGAAGTACTCCTCCCCATCCTTGTCGTCTGCAAGGAAGCCACTGCCTCTCTCCACCGAAAACCAGATGATGGTTCCTTTGCGCCATTCCAGCGTAGGGTCTCCCGGCCTCGGATGGTCAAGCACTTGGATGACCTAGTCCTCCATCGCTTTCTTATAGTTCCATAGGGTATGGGCGTGGGCTGTCACGGATGCAGGCAGGATTGGATTCTGCCGCATGGAGGGTGTTCTCCTCCTGGGCGGTGGAGTGAATGTTCCAGCCACCTCTGCCACACCATGCGACATGGTGGACACCTCGGGTGCCGTGCTATGCTCGGGATCACTTGTGCCACTCTTCGGGCCTCTCCAGTGGTTTGGGATCGCTACTCCACACCATCTCTCTCCACTTTGGACGTAGTTGGTGCACCATGCTGTCTTGTTCACTGATGGCTTGAACTGGAGAGGAGGGTGGAGTAATGAGGGAGGAGTCTTCACTCCCTGTACTTGCAAACAGAAAGTTCCTGATGGGCCGGGCTGGTTTTTCCCGCTTCTGAGGGGGGTGTATCTTCACTTTCCTGCTCTTGAGGGGGCGTATCATCATTTTCCCGCTTCTGGGGGCCAGGGGGCAAGAAGAATGCATATGTAGCATTAGCGTACAAAATGTTAATAACGTTTAATATTCGTATGAAGCGAATCTGAAAAAATCCGGATTCGCTTCAGAGTAGGAAAAGGAGGATTCTTAACGAATATACGAAGTGGCAAATAGATTCGCTCATCTCTAGACCTCAGGTCAGACCAACAATCAGACTCCCAATGTTAATCAGGCCTCAGCTCACAGCCCCAAACAGACCCCCAATGTTAATAAGACCCCAATCAGACCTCAGATCAGACCCCCAATCAGACCTCAGATCAGACCCCAATGTGAATGACCCTCAATCAGATCTCATATAAGAGCCCCATGTCTCTCATCAGCCCCATGCCTTTCATCAGCCCTCATTACCTCTCCTATGAGCCCCCATGCCTCTAATGTCAGCCCCATGCCATTTATCATCCCCCATGTCTCTGTCAGCCCCATGCCATTTATCTGCCCCCATGCCCCTTATGTCAGCCCCCAGCCTCACAGCACATAAAATAAATAAAGCACTTACCTCTCCTGCTCCTGGCCACTCCTCACCGCCCACACTTTTCTCCCTCCTCCTCCGTTGGCTGTGCTGTGAACTGGCATGCACAGTGTGAGGTCATAGAGCGCCCTCATGCTGTGTGCAGCCCTGCACAGCTGAGCGGAGGACCAGGAAGCGGTGAGAACAGTCTTCACCACTTTCTGGTTCTCCGGTGCTAATGAGCACTTCCATAATGGAAGCGCTCATTAGCATTCAGCCCATAAGACACAGGGACATTTTCCCCCCACTTTTTGGGGAAAAAATGCGTCTTATAGGGTGGAAAATATGGTATTTCAGATTTTGAGGATTGTTATATTAAATTCCTTATCTGTGATGTTATTTTTGTATTGCTCACTTTCTATTCTCTTTAATGTAAACCATATATTGCATTCCACGTTTTTAAAGAAAATGTGTCATCAGAAAATGAACTATTGTTTAAAATGTGTTTTTATGTTTACCATATTTTTAAATATGTTTTAGTGATGTTATTTTTAATTTTACATGTTAATATCTATATTTAAATGGAATGTGTCATTAGAAAATGACCTTTTTTATGTTTAACATATTTTTAAATAATTTTTAATGTTTTTAAGTTTCCACGTATTCCATATAATTTTTAAAAAAGATAAAATCTTGCATTTTTTGCACTGGCCGCTAATAATTGGAGCCACCTTTTGGTTTATACAGATCACTTTACTGCGGTTAACAACATTCACAATAGATGATTGTCAAAGCTTTTCTATTCTTTCCTTGTACAATGACCTCTGCACAGGTTACAGAGCCTAGAAAAGTCTCCCATAGAAGTCAATGAGGTTGCCCTAAAGCAATTTTTTAAATGATTACTAAATGCTGTTAAGAACAGCTTAGGCAAGATGGCCGCCCCATAATCATATTCAGGAAATAGAAGACATAAATCTGCAATCAGAAAATAAAAACAAGGATAAAGGAAAAAAAGGATATGTGTCTCTTTCTGGTTTTAACTGGCAAAACAGGCTTTGTATATTGAGTATGATCGTTTAAGCCATAAACAAAAGGTGTAGCTGATAAGGAAATAATTAGCAAACGATCATATAACTTTTCAAATAAACAATTGGCAATATTATTTGCTTTAGGCAGTAGATAATAAATTTATATAGTTTTTCTTATGTATCTGTAGCAGACTTGCTACCTGTGGCTATACAGATTTGTTCATGTGGGATGGATATGAATCCATACGCTGCTGAAAAAACTGGATATATTGACCTGCGGTGTGGATTTTAGATCTGTAGAATGTCTGTCATTTAATGCTATGGAATTTCACAGAAGATTTCATCCTTTATAATGCACAGTGATATATACGGCATATGTACAGAAAAATCTGCAGCAAATCCACATGAAGATTTGTCCATGGATTTGTCAGATCCATAGGAAAATCCAGGGTAGATTTTTCTGTCTCAGATTAAATCAGATTAAAGTCTGGATTTAAGATGGCTATACACAAATTGGCTGGGGGCCGAACAATCACCTGGTGAAGGTTCATTTCACAGACAAGGCCATACACATTTTACTCCATATTGGCCAGTACAGTTAATCAAACTACCCATAAATATTCAATGAAACCAGGTGATGGAAGAAGCATGTTTCTGGGAACATTCTTTCAAAGAAAAATCTTTCTTTAATGAGCAATCTGTCACGACAGGAACACGGGGGTGAAGTGCACCCTGACTTAACCCCACCTCTGTCCCTGCCTATTGCCACACCCAAGGCTAAAGGTCTAAGGGGAGCAACTGGACGGCAAATCCTACTCTGCTACATGAGGGTGCAGGAAAGGGAGAACAACAAACGGACACGGAAACAAACAGACACAATATTCGAATAGTCAGGCAAACAAAAGGTCAAACCAGGAGTGTACGTCAGGATCCGAGGATGAGACAAAAGCAAGGTCGAGGTCACAAGCAATAGGTCAGGTAATATGGCAGGTCACAAGTAGAAATACGCACAGCACTGCAAGGAAGGAACTTCAATAACAGGCAACTTGCTAGGCAGTTGCCATTTTTAAATAGCCCGCCCAGGATCATGTGATGTGGCCAGCATCACATGACCTGAGGTGGAGCATTGCTGCCAAAACAATATGCAAAGTAGCCATGTGGTGTGATCAGCACCACATGGCTAAAAACCCAAAAGATAATTAACTGATGAAGTGCTGGCTAACCAGACCAGCACTTCAATTCCCTACTGCTCGTCTCTAGGGGGGCGGAGAGGTCCGTCGGCGCTGCACGGAGGGAGCGCATCGCCGACCTCCCGTTACACAATCTTTCTTTCAATGTCTGACTATTGGACAAAGATATTAAACATGGCCGACGTCTTTTCATATGATAGTGTGGTCATTGGTCGACTAAGACACCTATTTGTTGCTGAATTTTAAATGATGAACGTTCGTTCTGATTGAAATTGTCCACTCTGATGAACTTTAGACTAATGTGTACAGCCACCTTACTCTGAAAATCCACTTGTTGATTGGAAGGGTACAATTCTTGAACAGTCAAGGATGGGCTTTTGATACACTAAGTTACCTGTACACAGTGTGGATTATGTGCAGTTTTTTCCTCATGGATTTTTGTGCAGATAAAACCACCACATGTCATGCACACTTTGCTTTTTTCTTAGGTGTATCTGCAGCATGTCAATTGTTGTTTGTGACTGCAACAATGTTAAAAGTGCATTCTATTATATGTTTTGTCAGTATTAACCTCCTTCTAGAATTATATTTTCTGTGGCCTTGAGATAGTCTGCAGATGCTAGTCATGGTTCTGTGAAGCGCGCCAGTTCTGGGTGTGCAGCTAAAGAGCGAATAAACAGAAAACATAGATAAGAATAAGGGGAGCTTAAGGGATCATCCCTCTTCTTTACCAATCAATGTAAATTTCAGATGTTATGTTTATGGTTTATGAAGGTTGGCTTGTATCCACTACCTTTATCTTTAAGTATTATATAATCGTACACACTGTTTCATTAACGTGGAATGATCTTGTTGGACACATACAGTTTGTGTCTCAATAAATATGTAATATTAGTGGCTCACCTCTCTAGAGAGTAATGAATACGAGGTGCTCTCTCCCTCGATCAACCCAAGATCGTTTGAAATATATAGTGACAGGCAAGCAGATAGGTTAGGCACACTCTAATTTGGTAGGAGGAGAATGCGTATTATGTAATGTACCGCAATGGATATTTGTGCTGAGTCTATTGTTACTAGGGCAGATAGCTATGTAGTAATGTAGAGGCATACGTAAAAACATGGGTGTGAGTAAAATAAAGATATTACCAGTATATTTATATCCAAATCACCCCTGTACCTTTATTTTAAATATCCAAAACAAAAATGATAATATTCTAAGTAAAAATGTCAATTGTACCAGAATGGTATCCTTAAAATAGTTGTATAACATAATAAAAGTGCTGGGCCCAAAAGCACAATAAAATCATACAAAAAAAGTAAAATAAAATAGGAATAATAGGAAAAAACAGCGCTAAAAATAGAGTGACATTAAAAAGTATCGCTAAAAATTAAGTCTCTTAGTGTGGGCAAAACTGTGGCTCAGTTTATTGCTCCATGTCCCATTGTATTTAGTTCAGTTCATATGGGAGAATGTTGATCCTTTGATTATTGCAGTAATCGCCTTCTCTACAGTCTGTGGACGCTAACTCCAGACTGTGATGTTAAAGATGGGCTGTACGTGGTATGCAATACAGTTCGGTTTATACAGAGACACTTATAATTCTATTTTTTGTATACTTTACCCCCTCCGGGTGGTATATGGGTTCAATCCTGCATGCTGACCCTCCGCGTTCTCCAGCCGGGCAGCCCGAGGGTATTCCTTGCGCGCGCTTTTCTATGTAAGAGCAGCGTCCCACATGGAGTCCTACGTGGGTGCCTGCTTTCTTCAATTGGAGATTTTGCTGCCTTGTAGTGATCAGCGCGTCTTCCGCCCGTAATACAGTTTATGTATGCCGCGCTGTTCCAGTGTAAGGAGCGTTCCAGAGAAAGACATAGTATTTCTGTGTTATGGATGCTTTATATGAACGTCTTGTTATTAAAGAAGGAATTCCAATGGTGGGGTCTTTCTATGCCAGACGTATTTCGGGGTCCCAAGACTGCCCCCTTTTTCAATGGCTTTGAAGACCCGCTTTTTTTTGCTATTTTTAAAGGGTTTGTTAATTAGAGGGAGGATCCCCTTTCTTTTGGTAATTGGTTGAATAAAAAAACTGGTATAGAGTTGGGGATATTCCTCTTCCTTCCCACATATATTTAATTGTATATTCAGATGTATAGTAAAGATGTCTGTATAGAATATAATATACAGTGCTTAAGCCTATTATTAGAATAGCAATAATAAAAAAAACAGACAAAAAAACAAAAGAACAATATTACATTATAAAAAACTAAGAAAATAGAAGAATTACTAAACAAAGATATACCAGGGAATAACATTTCTATCCCATTTCTATCCCAAACACTACTTCATGGTACACTATATAGTAGTATATATACTATACTATATAGCAGTATATATATAACATCTGTTGATATTTGTACCTAAACATTCCAGGTTATGAAGATACACCATTCTTTTCCTATCCTTTCTATACTTGATGCACCTAATATATATAGATTTTACTAAACTATAAAGTCATGTCAAGCATGTATATCCCACACTCTATATGTAATATATATGGTTTCAATGATTCTTTCTGAACCACATATACATAATCCAAAGTTCTGTTTTATTTTATTTTATTTTACTTTTATTTACTTTTTACTTTCATTCATCCAATTGTGTTAATATGCCAGTTCAACTTATCTGTATATTATATTCTATACAGACATCTTTACTATACATCTGAATTAAATATATGTGGGAAGGAAGAGAAATATCCCCAACTCTATACCAGTTTTTTTATTCAACCAAGTACAATTGACATTTTTACTTATAATATTATCATTTTTGTTTTGGATATTTAAAATAAAGGTACAGGGGTGATTTGGATATAAATATACTGGTAATATCTTTATTTTACTCACACCAATGTTTTTACGTATGCCTCTATATATCACTACATAGCTATCTTCCCTAGTAACAATAGATTCAGCACAAATATCCATTGCGGTACATTACACAATACGCATTCTTTTCCTACCAAATTAGAGTTTGTGTCTCAAATTATTGTCTGATCTGAGCGCAGTAACTTTCTACTTATTTGGATTTCACATGATATTCAGTGGAACCTGATTAAGGTTTGATAACATTGTTGCATTTTGTTTTTTGTGGTTATCACAATTTTCAATGGAAGGGGGATATCTGAGGCAAAACTGCATTAAAACTGTTCCAAGAATGGAATAAAACGATAAAATAAGGCACCAAAACCTCAATAAATAGCATTGATTTATTCACATTTTTGTGTGGTTTTCCTGCATAGAAATCTGCACCGTCTGCAGGACCCTTAATCTGCCCATCTTCTCATATGTATGTGGTTGGTTCCATTTATAAAGATGGAAATGTTTGTCTGTCTACAAAAGCAGACTGTGTAATAGAAAAACTGTTCATATATTTCCAAAGAGAGCCCGTACATAGCATATGTCATTCTGAAGACTTAATTATGCTCTCCGTCTTTCTATACAATGTATTTTAAACATTGTTTCTATTGAATGAAGTTTGTGGTTTGTATTCAGACCAACCAACATAAATGTTAATTACAAATGAAATCTAATTGTCGCAATGTGCTGACAATAAACCTGTTTCTATAAACTGGAATCTCATTTATTTAATGTCAATATATTTAACTAGATTAAATATACATTGAGGTTTGCATAGCAAAGCTAAGAAGCCCTGCTTACCTCTACAGCAATCAGCCCCAAAGGAAAGATACAGTGTATAAGTGAATGAATAGCTTCCACACAGCAGAATCAATGCTATTGAAGTGCCACATTCACTTACGCATACAAATATGAAACATGCTACATTTAAATCAATTGTGAAACACTTGTGTTTTATTGTTTTGGGAGCCACATTCTTCTGAGGGTTCAATAGATTAATACCTGACATTAAAGTAAATGAAGTATTTTGACAGATTCACAAAGACTGAAAAGAAAAAATCAGAACAAACATAGAAATCAATTGGAGCCTAACAGAGAAAAACATAAATGTCTGTTATTGGAAGTTTGCTTATTTATGACAGTAAAAACCCCAGACTGGTGTGCTAATTATTACTTATCATTGATGAACGTGTGTTCTTACTTACTCACTTACTCACTTATTGTATTCTTTTTCCACCCCCAGCCCCCTGCTTCACCATTCACCGGTCTGTGCTCTCTCCAGCAGCAGGCGTGTTGCAGTGATGTCATTGTGCCACTGGCACAGACTGCTCACAGGCTGATGATCATCCTCTGGCCGGGGAATTGGCCTCAGCTCAGCAGGTGCATAGTGCCTGTTGTTGGGGAGAGCAGGATACACTCCATTGAACGGGGGAATAGGGCTAAATAAATGTTTAATTTTTTTAATAAGGGGCTTCTCTACTAAAAGGGGGCATAAGTACTGTGTGAGAGCACTAATAAAGCATAACTGCTATGTGGGGTCGCAATGGGCTATAGCTACTGTGTGGGGACACAAAGGGGGCATAGCTACTGTGTGGGGACACAAAGGGGGCATAGCTACTGTGTGGGGGCACAAAGGGAGCATAGCTACTGTGTGGGGTCACAAAGAGGATATAACTATTGTGTGAAGGCACAAAGGAGGCATAACTACTGTGTGGGGACACAAAGGGGACATAACTACTGTGTGGGGGCACAAAGTGGGCATAACTACTAGGGGGCACTAAGGAAGCATTATACTTTGTGGGGGCACTAAGGGAGGATTCTACAGTTTGGGGGACTGGGTGGGATTTGATGTGTATAGATATGTATGGGGCAGAATCAGAGGCATGGTTCAGTGTAAAAAAATAAATAAATTGTAGCCTGCTAGGCCAATGCTTTTGTCCCTACCTGGGCTTTTCAAAAGCTGTGAGGTATGGGACTGAAGCAATGAACATCTGATATAGTTGTACCATGATGTCGGTCTGGAGACAATGTAAGAAGTGTCATAGACTTGCATTATATACATAAATGCAGTTTGTGATGTGTAACTCTGACAAGTGTGACAAAAACATGTGGTGTCAGTCACTTCATAATGTTTTTAAACGTTTGACAACATTTCATGCAAAAGCATAAATTGTAGATAAGTGGTTGAGTGATTTTCTTAGAGAAAAGCATGATGTCCAGGAGACATTTTTATACACCATCCAGAGTGTTCTTGGGAACTTCAAGAAGAATTGCTCCAATTGCTGGTGTGATTACCTGACTCTACTGTACACATGTTAGACTGACCTATGGCACAACCCCTGAGCTGCCAGCCTGAAATAAATCTTGCAGAACAATTGCAGCAATGAATGGGGAGATATCTGGATCCATGTGAGGTACAGGGCTGGTTCTATATTTGTTAGAAAGAGAATGTGATGTTCTATATGATATCTAATTTTCATTTTTGACATCATTCATGGCATAACCCTTTTAAACTTTATAGTGGCCATACTCGGATACTGCAGCATAGTTTCTATTCATGTGAATACGAACCGAGCTGCTGTCCCTGAGAATGAGTACTACACAGTGGACAGATCTGTGGTGTTTTGGCTCCATGCATAGTTTACTTCCTGGAACCATGGCTACTTTTAAAGAGGACCTTTCACTACTCCTGATAGGTCCATTTTAATATCTTCATGCATTCCCCGTGTAATAACAATTCTGGAGTATCTATTCTTATGTCTCTATGTTGTGTAATTCCTTTATTATTTCTACTAGAAGTTATGAATGAATTGCTAGCAGTCTGCAGTAAGGGTACAGAGGGGTATTAACCAGTTGGGGGTGTATACCTGCACAGACTCTATCCAATCAGTGCTGCCAGTTTCAGACTGTGCAGATACACACCCCCAACTGGTTACCACCCCTCTGTACCCTTACTGCAGACTGCTAGCAATTCATTCCTAACTTCTACTGCAAATAATAAAGGGATGGCACAACATAGAGACATAAGAATAGATGCTCCAGAATTGTTAGTAAGTGGGGAATGCATGAAGCTATTAAAATAGGCATGTCAGGAGTGGTGACAGGTCCTCTTTAACAGCTGAAATGAGGGGATATTGGATTCCCACCAATCTAATAATGATGATCTATCCTATGGATAGGTCATTAATATATTAGTCCCAGAAACAATCCTTTAAACCATTGGGGTTAGGTGTGTGTAGAGAGCACTGTGACTGGCTCCGTTATGCCATTGTGGCAGTCTCTGTTATGAAGACTTTACAGCTGGCACTGTTCAGCAATGATTGTGGTTGGAAACTACATGTAAACTTGCAGTACATATATCATGAAGCTACTTTCCCCTTGGCAAAGTTAACTAAAATGGATATCTGCAACACTTTTTTTTAAAATTCATTTTCTTTCTTGAATTACACCATACAACTATATCCTTTTGGAGGAAGTCACAAAGTTCTCGTCATCTTTGTTCCTCAAACCTCTGCGCTTTAGATATTGCACTAGCTCCATCCTATTTTAATGTGAGAATGTATTCTGGATCAGTGTTCTCTCTGTGAAATTACTTTGCGCAACTGCTGATATGCCACATACATTTATTCAAAATCCATTTACAATACATCTGGCCCTCTCTCACTATGTTCATAATAAGCATATAAAATAATATTCCTCTCTCTGCATTTTCACTACACAAAGCTGTATTACTCACAACTGGTAAATGTGCTTTTAATAAAAACGGGGAGGATTACCTCTTACCAGTTTCAGAGAGTTGATGCAAAGTACATGCTGTTAAAAATGTATTGTGTATTAATTTATATTACTGTTAAAAGATGACATAAATGCTAATGTCTCCCCTAAACCCATGCAGTACTACTATGTATAAATGTGTTTAGAGACATTAGGCAGATGAGAAGGATTTAATGTATGATTTTGCAGTTTCTACTTTCTACTAGGTTTTCAGTGTTTAATGCCATTACTAACCTGCAGGGGGCAATGTTGTATCACATTAAAAATTTGTTTTGGTTTTGAATGAGCAAAAAAATAAATAATGGAAAAAAATTAAAAGTGAACAAAGCTAAAAAGCATAACATTTGGTCAGGAAGAATATCTTTTTGTTAAACAGTGCAGTCCTTGGTTCCCCTGATGCAACATCTTTTATATATGAATTGCAAAATAGCCTTTAAAAAAACGACCAAAAGTTCAAAATTATTGCCCTTGCATTTTCTTGCATAGAATGTTTTCCTAATTGCCATTCAGTACCCAATTACACTGTGCATTTCTAAAACAGAGAACTATTTGGGGGTTGATTATATGCAAAGATGCATGCCTTAGGGATTGTGTGGAAATATATTTGGCTAGTCGACTTTAAAAGAACAAATATGTTTTTTTTTAGTAGAAATTGTACATTGCCAATTATCCCATACCCTTTTGTTTAGCACAGACTTTAGGAACACATTGAAACAGTTCAAGGGTGGCCCGGTATTGTGTGCATTTTATTTCCTACACTCTCATATTACATCTGATTTGTGCTATTGTTAAAACTATCTGCTTTGGATCTATGACAAGTAAATCTCTCTTTGCTAACAGTAGATTTACATTATCTTATCTACAGGAATTATCTCCCTACATTAGTAATATATTGAATAAGAGCACACCAGAATTGAAGTATCAGTACACTGTCGTGTATTTGTCGAAAATAATAGCATCTGCTTTACGTATTTACTGTGAATCTGTGAACACCAGAGGGGGTTATCCTCCTGTCTTTGGATCAATACTTTTAGCATATGCTATATCAGAACAAGGTAAAGTTGAGGGATCTTTTATATATACAGTATATACACACATGTATTGAGTAGTTGGAAATGTATCAATAATGCAGATTCCAAATACGCACACTGCAAACCAGCAATAGTCCAGAAACCCCTTACTACCTCCCTAGTGAATAATATGCTATGCTGCCATTGGTGTTTTCTCTGCAAGGATCTTGGCTTTAAAGGGGAATAATACCAACTGAGCATCTTAGAGCTTTAGTGGATTCTGGGAACAATAAGCTTTCTTCTGCATAATTTAATGTAGGGCATTTATTGGATTAGAAGAGACTCACCATATGAGGAGCTTAAATAAGTTGCCTGGAGTTTTAATATTGATGATCTATCCATAGGATAGGCAAGCACTATGGCCTATCCATTATCAGGCACAGCGCTTTATGTTCTGTAGTGGCTGTGTATGGTACTATGCATAGCTCTAGCAAGCTGCCATACCATGCACTGCTGCTAAAGCATAGACGCTGTTCTTGGAAAACAATAAAGAAGTTGCAGCAATCACTGCAATGCTGCAGCCTCTTCAAGCAGCTGAGAATCAGACCCTCTATTGGTCTTATATTGATGACCTATACTAAGGCTAGGTCATACATATTGAAATTCCAGAAAACCTGTTTAAATGGGTTATACCAGATTAGAAAGACATCGCTAACACATAAATATCTGCTTGTCCACATTCATATCTTGCATTACTGTATACTGAATCTGAACTATTTGTTATCATCTGTATCATTAGCTTTCAATAAACTAACATTAAACCATAAGAAATCCTTTTTATATACAGAGAGAAAAACTGTGTATATGAGATCTGACAATAAAGTTTACAAACTCCCTATCGCATGCTTGTCAGGGCAGCACTGTTCTGGAACTCGAGTATAGTTTCATGACCTTATCATAGCAGCGGTTCACAGCTGTGTTTCTGTAGACCCAGAACAATCTCATTGTGATTGCCAACGTCTGTGCATGTTTCTGTACCCTGTCGCAAGAATGTGCTCACCAATGAACAACAGCAAAGGAGAATCGAAATTTGTGAAGGCCTTTTGAAGAGAAAATATGATGTTTTGGGTCATGTCATTACAGGTATTGAAACATTTGGTCTACCAACAGGACCCTGAGATGCAGAGAAAAAAGTGCACATAGAAGACTACTGATTCTCACTGACTTCAAAGCTTTCACCAGTTCAAATGAAAACAATGTAGGCAACTTTCTTTGACATTAGAGGAATTTTTTCGCTATGAATTTGTACCAACTGGACAAACGGTCAAACAAGTGTACTATTTTGAAGTGCTGAAAAGGCTATGTGAAAAAGTAAAAGCAGAAAGGACCAGAATGTTTCTCAAACGATTTGTGACTCTTGAACCATGACTGCGCACCCGCTAACATGGCACTGTCTGTGTAGAAGTTTTTAGCTAGTAAACTAATAACTGTGTTGGCAGGGGCATAACTACCATAGCAGCAGACCATGGGACTGCTATGGGGCCCAGGGAAAGAGGGGGCCCAGTTTTAGTTGGGATTATTTCTTCTTCTACTGGAGGTGAAAATTTGGTCATGACTCTACCCTCTAAAGGAACAACTTTTAGCAAATGAGACAGCAGAAAAATGGCCCAAGGGTCATTGAAAGGTGTTTAGGCAGAAACCCTTCTGTCCTGTGTGGGGGTCCTGGTTTGATCCTTGCTATTGGGCCCTTACTTCTCTATGTATGACATTGTGTTTTGGAATACCCTCCCTATTCACTGGATCAAGCCCCCAATTACTTTTTCTGTTCCCAAAGATGAAAGAAGTAATGAAAGAAAAACATTTTGATGACATTAATGCCATCAAAGGTAATACTACAGCAGCTCTGAAGACCATTCCACAAAACCAGTTCCAAAATTGCTTTGAAGCAATGGACAAGATTAATATTATTAAGATTGTTATTCCAATATCTCAACAGTATGTAGTCTAGCTATGAGCATTTTATGTTTATTTCTTTAAAAAATACAAATGTGCAAGCAATAAAAATACCGCTTTAAAATGGTTTTCTAAACAAGAGAATGGATTTCATATTTTCATACTTACTTTAAAACTAACCAATATTTCCTTGTTAAACTATGGTTTATATAGAATAAGAAAGGGACATAAGCAGTAGACTATGCTCTGTAGTTCTTTATAGCATAATACGTTTATAATAAAGTTGTCAGAAGTCTTAGGTTTAACCTTTTTGGCATGATATGTATTAAAAAGTGAATGGTCATGTACTGAAATCATTGGACATTCACTTCAGCATATACTGCTTTAACTGCCTGCAGAGAATTAACATGACCATAAGGTTTGAAAATAAAAGTTCACATTAACTGGGGAATGAACATAACACTTACCCAGTTCCCTCCTTTCCATCTTTTTAGTTCTAGATCCACTATTTATTTTGCTTTATTTCGCCATCCAAGATTGAACACTTTTCAAACTATCTCATGAACCTTGTGCTATGGTAGCCCAACCCAAGACACTTCCGAATTGTTCTACACTGCTCTTGAACTGGCCAGCATTGTTCACATGAGCAGTGTTGGCCAATCCAAGAACAGCAGAAGGTGGCTTGTGCTACCAAGTGGTCTGGCTATCTTTAAAGGTAGAAGAAGAGCACATAAACTGGTAGACTGGCAGCTGAATAGATGAAAAGGAGGGCACCAGGTAAGTGTTGAGATTGTTCCCAAGTTAATGTGATTTTTTTTTTCTTGAACTGGACAAACACGTTAAAGGGGTTCTCCGGTCTAAACCTAATAATTGCTGGGTAAATCTAACCTGTGGAGGGAAGGTTAGTGGTCATATACTTACCTTCCACAGTGCAGCCAGTTCGGAGATCCACCTCCCGGTCACGTGGTCCTTCCAGATGGACTTTCTGTCTTCCAGCTGAAGTCCATCTTCTTCTCTTCCTTTCTCCAGCAGGAGACAGATCGTCACGAGTAACGTCACCACCTCCTGCTGGAGGAAGCGCCGGCCAGCAGTGTTCACAGTGCACTAGGCTGAATGCTAGTTCGCATGTGCAGGACTGCCTGCTGCCCTGCCGTCAGTCTCTGTATCGTACAGGCTTCTATGTGAAGCCTGTACTGACTCCTGCACAGAGCGATGTAAGCGATGTGCAGGAGTGACAGCATAGCGATCAGCCACGGAAGCTGATCACTATGCTGTGCATGTCACAGGGGGCACTGGATGGAAAACAAGGGGGCACTGCATGGCACAATTAGTGCACTGGATGGCACAAGGGGGCAATGGATGGCACAATTGGAGAACTGGATGGCACAAGGGGGGCACTGGATGGCACAAGGGGGCACTGGATGGTAAACAGGGGCACTGGATGGCCCAAGGGAGCACTGGATGGCAAACAAGGGGGCACTGGATGGCACATGGGGCACTGGATGTCACAAGAAGGTACTGGATGGCAAACAGGGGGCACTGGATAGCAAACAAGGGGGCGCTGCATGGCACAATTAGTGCACTGGATGGCACAAGGGGGCAATGGATGGCAAATGGGCACTGGATGGCAAACAAGGGGGCACTGGAGGGCAAACAATGGGGCACTGGATGGCACAAGAGGACAATGGATGGCAAACAATGGGGGAACTGGATGGCCCAAGGGGGCAATGGATGGCAAACAAGGGGGCACTGGGTGGCACAGTATAAGCACTGGATGGTACTAGGGAGCACTGTATAGCAAATAGGGGGCACTGGATGGCACTAGAGGCACTGGATGGCACTGTTATGGGGAGTACTGTGGATATCACTGTTATGGGAGCGCGGTGAATGTCACTGTTATGGGAGCACTGTGGATGTCACTGTTATGGGGGCACTGTGGATGACACTATTATGGGGGATCTGTGGATGTCACTGTTATGAGGGTGTTGTGGATGTCACTGTTATGGGGGCACTGTGGAGGTCACTATTATGGGAGCACTGTGGATGTCACTCTTATAGGGGCACTGTGGATGTTACTGTTTTGGGAGCACTGTGGAAGTCAGTGTTATGGGGGCACTGTGGATATCACTGTTATGGAGGATCTATGGATGTCACTGTTATGGAGGCGCTGTGGATGTCATTGCTATGGGCTCTGAGTATAAGTGATAGGGCTCGTGGACAGAACCGTATCTGTTTTGTGGTCTGCAAGTCGCAGATCCACTAAAAAAGGATCATGTCCATGTGTGATTCACATTTTTAGCAGTCCCATTGAGTTCTATGAGTTTTAGACCTGCATTATAAGGACCAGTATAGGACATTTTCTATCTTTTGCAGAATTGACATACGGAGGTGGAAAGCACATGGACATCATCAGTGTGTTTTTTACATCTGTATGTCAGTTGCAGTAAAGACAGAACATGTCCTATTCTGGTCCTCAAAATGAGGACCTCAAATCCATAGAACTCAATGGGACTGCAAAAAATGTGGATTGCAAAATGGATACGGTCGTGTGCATATGGGTTTAGATACACAGCTCAGCAGGCAGGATCATACAAGATAGGATTAGATACACAGCTCAGCGGGCTGTATCATACAAATTGGGATAAGATACACAGCTCAGCAGGCAGGATCATACAAAATGGGATTAGATACACACTTCAGCAGGCTGTATCATAGAATATGGGATTAGATACACACTTCAGCAGGCTGTATCATAGAAGATGGGATTAGATACACACTTCAGCAGGTTGTATCGCACACAACAGGATGTGTATCAGGCACACATACAGGATAGGATTAGATACAGATGTGATTGTATATGCTTGCTAATTCCAGCTGTTTATCACACTCTGGAGATAGTGAGGGAAGAGCCTATACTGTCTGTGATGGGATTAGATACACCGCTCAGCAGACAGTATCACACAGGATAGGATTAGATACACATGTAAGGGCAGAGTCTGTGGACAGTCAGTGATGAGATTTAGACACTGAATGAGGAGTAGACTCATGTCTGGGTGTGGAAAGATGGACACAGGAATTGTAGTGGGTGTAGCTCCTGCAGAAAGAGCAGTGGGGGGGGGGGGCGTGTCCAGCCTGTGACTCATCACTGTGCAGTGCAGCCAGGCTTGTGTATCAATAAAGTTATGTATTCAACAAAACAGGAAGGGGAGAAAGTAAACATATCTGCCAGGATAATGTGATGTCTTCCAGGGTGGAAGGAAAGATCAGACATGAAAAACAGGTATTGGGGGCATATGTATGCATGGGGAGGAGCACAGAAAAAGAATTATGATTTTGGGCCGGACAACCTCTTTAAGTCAACAATTCTCTAAGAAAGAAAAATAGTTTATCCCAGCCAAGGCACCCATGCATCATGTATATCATAACATCAATAACATCCAGTTTGCTGTACCGTATGTATGGTAGGAAGTAAAGAGGGCTCCTGTCACATACCTGTCCATTCTTTGTTGCAGTGCAGCCAGGCTTGTTCCATTGCTGTGGCAACCAGCCTCACTTACGGCTGGGCTGATAGGCTTATTTTTGAGCAGGGACACCTGGCCAATCAGGCTCGGTACCGGCATCACATGCTGGTATCACATGCATATGCTTCCTGTGAGTATGAGATTTAAATAGACAGCCGCTGGCAATAGGCGCCTGTGATCAATCTTCATTGCCATACTAGCATTAGTACATTTTGGCACTTCTGTCCTGGAACATGACTCCTGCATTGACTTTGACCTTACCTCTGACTGCCGATTATATTTCTGATGTTACCTCTTGGTATTGACCCTGCCTGTTCAGGCTATGAAGTTTTACCTTTTGATTCTGTCTTTGTCCATTGGCATTTGTACCTCTTTCCATTTCGGCCCCTGGCACATTGTTAAGTTAGGAACCGTCAACCAGTTTTGCCATCATTTAGGACTGATCGTCCAAGTAGATAGAAAACAGATGCCTGGAAATCTTTGCATTGATTTTTAATTGACTCTTATTAGCTTCCTAAATGCAAAATATTCATTAAAATATACAATCTTGCTTCTGAAGAGTATGTTTAAAGGGGTATTCCCATCTCACAAATGTAGTTTGTATAGTTAGATATAGCCATAACAGTATTATTACTAATAGAATGTATTTATATGAAATGTACCATTTAGAAGATTTGCCTATTTGTATATCCATTATCCCTCACACATCAGTCAGGCCATTGCCCCTAGTTACGGCCACCGTGGCCATGTAGTAGTGGTGGCCGGCTTGTTCTTGTTCAAACCCGCTCTGAGGTAACTGCTGTATTGTGTACACACATTGCATCAGCATGTGGAGACACATCTTAGGGTACTTTCACATCTGCGTTTTGGACGCTACCATTCCAAAACGCAATGGTCCGGATCTGTCCAAAACGCAGACTTTATAAACAGATCCTGCTCCATAGAGATGAATTAATCTTGGAATAGGATCAATTTCTTTGCAATTTGGAAAAGCAGACAAAAATGCTACAAACCTAAGATGTGTCTCCACATGCTCATGTCATGTGCGTTCACAATACAGCAGTTACCTCAGAGCAGGATTGAAATGGTACATTTTATATAAATACATTCTATTAGTAATAATATTGGTATGGCTATATCTAACTATACAAACTACATTTGTGAGATGGGAATACCCCTTTAAGCCTTCATCTTGCTGTGGTGCTGCTGAATCTGACATAAATCTGTCAGATATCTGTTTCTGTTTCTAACAGCTCTCTCCCCCTCCCTTATCTTATTGTTAGAGATAGAGATATATAGTTAGATGTGTTTAGAGTGGGCAGGGGGTTGTAGATAGGGGGAAAAGCACACACAACACAGTTTGCAGGGTGAGGGCTGCAGCATCCTGGACACACACATCTAGGGTTAAGGTCCATTTACACTGCCCGAATATTGGGCAGATTATCTCTAACAAACACTCATTAGCGATGATCTGCCTGGGTAATAGTATCGTTTATGCAGTCTCCCAAATCATGCTGGCAGCAGATTCTGCCATCTAAACAGTACTCTGCTGCTGGCAAACAATGATTCTGCATGGGAAAGAGCAGTGGCATTAGCAGTCATTCCTCCTTATACTGGGGAGGAGATCGTGGCATGTAAATGCAGCTGTCTTCTTCACTAATAGGCAAGGGATTGTCAGGAAGGAATGCTTTTTTCCCTACAATCTTTTGAGCAGTGTAAAAGGACCTTAAGTTACCGGTGAGGAATGTAGCCACATGAGTTTGAAACTAGGAATAGGTTGAAATCTGAATATCAGGGATTTAAAATTGGATGAAGGGATGAAGATTAGAGCCTGAAACTAAAAGCCTCTTTATACTGTCCAATGTGGAAGAGAAGCAGTAGATGACTATAGTACTATAGTACTTGGTAGGATCGGGCTGGTAGGCTGTATTAGGGTAGAAAGTATAGGCGATGCATGGGACAAATCTTAGAATAGAGATGGAGATCAAACAAGAGGAGAGCAAAGAAGGTGTAGATATGAGGTGCAGAAGATAAGGTTCATAGACCGGAGGAGCTGGAAAGAACTTTGTACTTGGGCACTCAAGTGAATATGGCAATCTGTATACTTGCTTGCTTATGTAATAATAGGAGTATCCTTACCATCAATGATGATTACTGGATAGCCATGCTTTTAGACCTTTGCTATCAAAGCAAAATGGGAGAATATTTTCCTGTTGCTGAAAGGGAGGTCAAATTGATTTATTACCAGGATATATTGTGCTCGCAGCTTGCCACAGCTTTTGGCAACCAGTCACCTGCCATTTGTGTGTCTGACCAGGAGGCTTCTCTCCACCCTTCCCAGAGTCACCCAGCTCCCACTATCAGTCTCATGAACATGATGAAGTAGTTTTTTTTTTTTCATATGCCACTCAAATCAGAAAACAGAAACTTATCGCCTGAACAACTAGGTTCAGTCCTACCTAGAATGCAGTCTCTCTCCAGCGCATACTGCTAGCCCCAACACAACCACGCTACGTTGCTTGTTTCATTCTGTGCTGCTACTGCTAGCGCTACTGTTGCTGCCAGCTATTACCTCTACACAACTTACATTTTCCACACTGTACGGCTGCTGCTCCCAATAAAAAGGGAGAATTTTTCAATGCTTTTTTAACTTCAGAACAAGCCACTGTTTCTTCTGACAATTAAAACTTGTGCATGTAGAAATTTGGGCAGGCATTCTGCCCCATTAGTGAATCATTTTTGGATGCTTGTGCAGAACAAGGTATTGTTTTTTTATGACATTAATGGGTGTGTGTATAAGCAAGGGCAGTGATATATCCCTATGAAGTCATCATTTTTGAACATTTAGTCGAAACAAGCCACTGTTTTTTTTTTCTGAAGGCAGATGAGACAGGAAGTACAAGCTGAAGGAAGATATTATTTACCTGCTGGTGAGGAGGTGCTTACGGATAGATCCATCCCTTGCCATTCCTGATATTTGGAAAACGCCACGTGTTCCAAAAACGATAGATGTGGACAAACTGATTGTCTTGGTTCATGATAGGCCTGCCATATGGGATACCCGTAGTGCGCCCTATCATGACCGATACAAGAAAAAAGCCACCGGGCAAGAGATAACAAAGGAGTTATTTCAATCGGTGTGGGGTGAAACATCTTCGAAAAATAGGAATGCCTTGGGTAAGGAACAAACCTTTTATATTCTAATTATTTAATCTTTAGTTACGTCAGTGTCACATGTGTAATGTTGCTATCAATATCCTTTCCTATTTTTTTTTTGGTTGGGTATGGTTGCTCTAATCTTTCCTTTGTAGCCTTTCTGACAGTTGAAGATGTTAAAAACCATTGGCGCAGTTGTCGGGAGCAATTTAGAAAGGAGATTACACAACATGGGCGCAGTTGGTCTGGTCCCCCAAAAAAAAGGCCATATATATACAGAGAGCAGCTCATGTTTCTGCGGGATGTAATTGATTGGAGGCCTTAAGTTTCTGCATACATAATTTATGTCCTTATTGTTCTGTCTATCTTAGTTTTTTTCAGTAAGCCTGGTGAATCGGCCCTCTGTCCCTCCTGCATTAACCCTTTTTTTTTGTTTTTTATTCACATTGAATATATTCTGAATGTTTGCTATGCATTAAGTACATTGCTTTTGGATTGTTTTTTGGAAAAAATGTTTAATTTATTTCTAGAATGGAGGATAGCCTGGAGACTGAAGCAGAGGAAATTGCTACAGACCAACCAAGTGGCAGTGAAGGACCTGGCCAAGTCACGCAGGAAGCTGAAGACCCAGCTGAAGCCGGCCCATCTGGTGTAGCCAAGAGCAACCTCCCTGCTGCACATGATGTTGTGGCTACCCAAGTAGTATCCTCCCGTAAAAGAAGGGCACCTTGGCCTGCAGAGGTTGAGGTAAACACACAGGTTATAGAGTATTTAGGCAGGGCAAGGCACAAGGACACTTATGATTTGTATGAGCGCACTCTTGCTCCTGCCATTGATGTGTACTTTAGAATCCAGTCTTCTATAAGTACCCTTCTGGATGCAGCTACACCTCCCAAAGACCCCAGGGAGTTGTTTGAGGCCATTGAAAACTGGCGGCGACATGGAAGTATCCATGATGCTCCTCATCCCCCACCTTCCCAATCTGCCCATCATCAGATGGAATATCCAGCTCAAGGCAGTTTTTATGCACATGAGCACTCCAGACCTCCCACATCATATAGGCCTGAAGTTGGTAGTGGCCCCCCATCCCATTCTTCAGGCCCACATGGCCCCTCACAGCCACCAATGAGCATGGGACCTGGCCCTTATTCTGGGCCAAACCCACAGCCATGTTATTTTAATTTGTGAATATTTTTTTTCGATTTTTTTTTTATGTCAGGATTTTTATTTGTTGTTTGGGACTAAATTTTGATGTTCAATACCAGAAGATATGATGGTGTTGTTTGTCTGTAATAAACATTGTGTGATAGAGTTTTACTTGATATACATTATGGGCAACTTATTTTTTTACCAATGCAAACTATAGTAACATTACAACAATTTTAAACATTTTACATGTCGAAGATAGTGAAAAACAACTTATCTGACCCTACCAACTTTATTACATTATTTAATATTTACATAACCAAAAGATTTTATTAACAATACACGTATAAATCTAACATATACAGTACAGACCAAAAGTTTGGACACACCTTCTCATTCAAAGAGTTTTCTGTATTTTCATGACTATGAAAATTGTAGATTCACACTGAAGGCATCAAAACTATGAATTAACACATGTGGAATTATATAATTAACAAAAAAGTGTGAAACAACTGAAAATATGTCTTATATTCTAGGTTCTTCAAAGTAGCCACCTTTTGCATTGATTACTGCTTTGCATTCTCTTGATGAGCTTCAAGAGGTAGTCACCTGAAATAGTATTCCAACAGTCTTGAAGGAGTTCCCAGAGATGCTTAGTACTTGTTGGCCCTTTTGCCTTCACTCTGCGGTCCAGCTCACCCCAAACCATCTCGATTGGGTTCAGGTCTGGTGACTGGAGGACAGGTCATCTGGCGTAGCACCCCATCACTCTGCTTCTTGGTCAAATAGCCCTTACACAGCCTCAAGGTGTGTTTGGGGTCATTGTCCTGTTGATAAATAAATGATGGTCCAACTAAACGCAAACCGGATGGAATAGCATGCCGCTGCAAGATGCTGTGGTAGCCATGCTCGTTCAGTATGCCTTCAATTTTGAATAAATTCCCAACAGTGTCACCAGCAAAGCACCCCCACACCATCAGACCTCCTCCTCCATGCTTCACGGTGGGAACCAGGCATGTAGAGTCCATCCGTTCACCTTTTGTGCGTCGCACAAAGACACGGTGGTTGGAACCAAAGATCTCAAATTTGGACTCATCAGACCAAAGCACAGATTTCCACTGGTCTAATGTCCATTCCTTGTGTTCTTTAGCCCAAACAAATCTCTTCTGCTTGTTACCTGTCCTTAGCAGTGGTTTCCTAGCACCTATTTTACCATGAAGGCCTGCTGCACACAGTCTCCTCTTAACAGTTGTTGTAGAGATGTGTCTGCTGCTAGAACTCTGTGTGGCATTGACCTGGTCTCTAATCTGAGCTGCTGTTAACCTGCAATTTCTGAGGCTGGTGACTAGGATGAACTTATCCTCCGCAGCAGAGGTGACTCTTGGTCTTCCTTTCCTGGGGCGGTCCTCATGTGAGCCAGTTTCTTTGTAGCGCTTGATGGTTTTTGCGACTGCACTTGGGGACACTTTCAAAGTTTTCCCAATTTTTCGGACTGACTGACCTTCATTTCTTAAAGTAATTATGGCCACTCGTTTTTCTTTACTTAGCTGCTTTTTTCTTGCCATAATACAAATTCTAACAGTCTATTCAGTAGGACTATCAGCTGTGTATCCACCTGACTTCTGCCCAACACAACTCATGGTCCCAACCCCATTTATAAGGCAAGAAATCCCACTTATTAAACCTGACAGGGCACACCTGTGAAGTGAAAACCATTTCAGGTGACTACCTCTTGAAGCTCATCAAGAGAATGCCAAGAGAGTGCGAAGCAGTAATCAAAGCAAAAGGTGGCTACTTTGAAGAACCTAGAATATAAGACATATTTTCAGTTGTTTCACACTTTTTTGTTAAGTATATAATTCCACATGTGTTAATTCATAGTTTTGATGCCTTCAGTGTGAATCTACAATTTTCATAGTCATGAAAATACAGAAAACTCTTTGAATGAGAAGGTGTGTTCAAACTTTTGGTCTGTACTGTATGTAATATAAAAGTGTTGGAAGCACTTATATTTATACATGTAAACATGAGGTATTAGTATATATTTCTATCTAAAATGTCCAGTTTTGAATGGAAATATGTAAGCTCGCAACCCACGTCAAGGGTCCTCATTGTATTGCGAGTTTCTATCTAAAAAAATATAATACACTACCTAAAAAATACCATCCAGCAAGATGAGTCCTAAAAAAAAAAATTATAGAGCTCCACGACTTGAGTACTACTGCTGGAAAGGAACTGAACCTGTTGGGGACATAAAATAATCGGAAAATAATTCCAGCACCCTGAGGTCAGCTTGGTCCTCAGGGGCGGACTCATACAGTAAATGCGTATATAGTTATGTAGCACTATACACGCCTTTATTACTCCATTGACATTTTTAGGTGCCAGCTGGATGGTAGAAAAGAAAACCCGCCATTTGCTGGAAAGAATTCCAAAAACGCACTCAACATACCTTCTGGCCCTGCTTAACCAAAAATTAAAAGTGTGCCTTTTGTCATCCAAACCTCATCTAGGGAATGGACGCATGAGGTTTGTAGAAAGTGCAAAACCCATGTCGCCAACAAAAACATAAGGTGCTGGGGGACCAGAGGAGCCAGGAAGATTAGCTGGCTGCGGTATGTTGAGTTAGTTGGACTGAAGCAACCGACTCATTCTGGAAGCCCTGAAGATGCGAGCATCTGAAGAACTACCATAGGCCCCGATATATACAAATATAAACCTGTAGTTTGTGTCAGCCAAGGCCACCAAAACTACAGAGAAATACTGCTTATAATTATAGAATCGGGACCATGAGTTCGGTGGCTTCTTCACCCGTATGTGCTTCCCGTCAAAGGCACCAAGACAATTTGGAAACTGTGCCCTCTCCAGGAAGCCCTTGGCTATATCCAGCCACTGCTGCATAGATGGTAGCAGCAGCATAGCAGCTCTGAGCCTCAACCAAATGGTGTGACAGGTTGCAGTCACTATTCCAGCAATCGTGGAGGTCCCCATATGAAACTCAAAATGTAAAGATGAAAAAGAAATCTAGAAAAGAAAAAAAAAACCATTAGAACATACAAAAGAAGCCAAATAAGCCAATAGATTACAAACATAGACCAGATGGGGCTGAAATACAATATGTAACCAGTAAAATATGGAAAACATTGACTGTAAGTAACATATTACAGTTACCTCAACGTAATAATAAGGTGTTCCTCTGGAGAAATAGAGCGACGCATATTGGTGTCCTGGAAAGTTAGCCCATGACACCACTCAGGCCTCTTTCACACGAGCGTCGCGGATTCGGTCCGGATGCGTTCAGGATGTGTTCAGGAAAACTCGCACCATTCTGCAAGCAAGTTCAGTCAGTTTTGTCTGCGATTGCGTTTAGTTGTTCCGTTTTTTCCGCGCGGGTGCAATGCGTTTTGATGCGTTTTTCACGCGCGTGAAAAAAAACTGAATGTTTACAAACAACTTTTCTAAACAATCATCAGTGAAAAACTTGCTTGCGGATGCAATGCGTTTTTAACGCAGCCCCATTCACTTCTATGGGGCCAGGGCTGCGTGAAAAACGCAGAATATAGAACATGCTGCGATTTTCACGAAACGCAGAAGTGATGCGTGAAAAAAAACGCTCATCTGAAAAGACCTATTGAAATGAATGGGTCAGGATTCAGTGCGGGTGCAATGCGTTCACATCACGCATTGCACCCGCGCGGAAAACTCGCTCGTGTGAAAGGGGCCTCAGACAACAGACGGTCAAAAGTGGTGACACTAATGCGGCAGTAACTAAAAAACTTTGCAGGGTGCTGTCGTAGGTCACTATATAACAGAACAAATTGTCCGTGGCTGGGCAGCGGAGATATTAGAGGATGTACCCACATTCGCTTCCTCCGAGGTTCATCCTGGACCATTTCAGGCCTATCACCAAAGCAACGTAAAAGTATCCAATGAAAAAGGACATGATCGGTATTAGATAATGGTGACCCAGACATTCTGCTAATGAAAGACCACCAAACTAATACAAATTAAACACTTCCACACAAAATGGAGATTGCCTAAAGAAAAATGCATTGTGGGGCTATTTATGGGTTTAACAAGGCAACAGGTGTTTTGACTGAGGATGTTTGCATTTTTTTACACGTGTGTGAAAAACGAATGCCATCCGCGTGGAAAAAACGCAAACACGGAGCGCAATCGCACACAATAATTACAAGAATCGCAGGACAAATCGCGCGTTTTTTCCGTAACGCACCCTGAACGCATCCGGACCGAATCTGCGACGCTCGTGTGAAAGAGGCCTTATACAACTGACATATGGCTTCAGATGAACTCATTTCAATAGACGTCTGCAAGTTTATAGCTGGGATAACGTTTGTGTTCACTCTTCTCAGGCTTCTCCAGACCTTCCACGTGGTCAGGTTTTTTTCTGCAGTTTTAGAAGCCAAAATCAGGAGTGAATCGTAACAGGAGAGAAAGCATACAGAACAGATATGACTTATCCTCTTTTTTAAATTCACTTCTGGTTTTGGCTTCCAAACCTGTATCAGGAAACCGGACCACATGGCTGTCGTACCTCAACAGTCCAGTATTTCTTTGACTGAGTCTGTGTATACATACAGTTGTCCTACACTCGCAGTTCACAGTTCTTTATTGAATTGAATTCAGCATTTTGGACACATGCACAACGTTACTTACTGCTACTACTACGTACTGCTTGATTAGCAGGGAAGGATTCAGTGCCCCTCAGGTTTTGAAGAATGAAACCTGTGTGATAAGCATTATCCGGTACAAAACACACAAGGGAAACAGGGGCCCATTCTTTGTGGCCCATTGTGTATTTTCTTGATACATTAATACAATTTTGACCTGAAATACAAAATAACACATAAAGAGTAGCAAGGGTGAAAAGTAATCGTCAAGGTTCGTTCAGCTCTCAATAACTTTTATCTTATCTATCATTGTTATTGCAAAAAAAAAAAAAAAAACATTTAAAATAGGTTTATACCTCCAGTGTGACCTTTGTACATTACTTATTCATTAGAAGATCTAATAGTTATTTTTTCTCTTAGATTCATTACCTATGCAATCTGAAATCACAATATACGTTCCTTTTTAAAGAATGCAGCTTAAGTATGTTGACATTTCAGAAGGCATTTTTGTAAAACATGATATGACCACCCAAACAGTAATTACGTTTAATTGAATTTATGCCAAATCAGTCATGTCTTCCATCTGGAGTCCTGTTATACAACATATTATAAATGATACATGTAGAGATGGAAAAGACTGAGAAAAAACATGGAGATTACTGAAAGTACAAAGACTTTTTTCTGTTTACTGACTTCTATATACAGACTAGAATATGTAGTCCTGGATGTTTTGCCCCAAACATTGAGGAACATTTAATTGTATTGCTGTACCCAGGATGGCAATACAGATAAATAAGCAGAGCAAGGGAGCCAACAGCTTTGTATCACAGTTCACTCTTACAGGCCACAGGCTTAAAGGCATGAGACCCATATCAGGACCATCTCTGACATGCAGACAGAGACAGGCAGCAGCAGTGAGGTAAGCATTTGGTTTCCTTTTTTTTGTCACTATGGCTATGGATACTAGCGAGGTGCTAATGATACTATTGAAGAAGCATTTTAACTACTGGGTGTTATACAGCACCCATTACCTACTGAGGCACTTTAGGGGGCCTTTTAACTACGGGGCACTATAAGAGGCATTTTAACTGCTGGGTGCACTACAGTGGGGCATTTAAACTACTTGGGCACTCTAGGGGCCATTTTAAGTACTGAGTTTACCATGGGAGGCATTTCAACTACAGGGAGTACTTTATCTAGGGGGGGGGGGCACTACAGCACCATGTTAACTACTGGGGCGGTATAAGGGATCTAATTTCTACTGGGGACACTATAGAGAGGCCTTATTACTACTAGGTGCACTATGATTGGCATTATTATTGGGAGCACTTTTAGGGGATATTATTACTGGAATGAAAAATTTGATTTAGGCTACTTTCACACTAGCGTTTTAAAATTCCGGTATTGAGTTCCGTCATAGGGGCTCAATACCGGAATAAAACGCTTCAGTTTTGTCCCCATTCATTGTCAATGGGGACAAAACTGAACTGAAGACAACGGAATGCTCCAAGACAGATCCGGAATGACCCCCAATGCAAGTCAATGGGGGTGGATCCGTCTGGTGTGACCATAATGGTAACCGGATCCGCCCTCCATTGACTTTCAATGGAGTCCATTACGGATCCGGCTACACATAGACACATACAGACACAGACATACACATAAACATAAACATACACACACATATAGACATACAAACACACATACATACTTACATGCTCCCGGCAGGTCTTCGGAGCGTCAGAGGGACAGGACGGCTCACACAGGTCACGATTCCCCACAGCGCCCTCTGCTGGGCACCTGGTGGAATCGTCATGATTCCACCAGGCGCCCAGCAGAGGGCGCTGTGGGGAATCGTGACCTGTGTGAGCCGTCCTGTCCCTCTGACGCTCCGAAGACCTGCCGGGGAGCATGTAAGTATGTATGTGTGTTTGTCTATATGTGTGTGTATGTTTATGTTTATGTGTATGTATGTACTGTGTGACATGTGTGGGGCCGGAGCGCGGTTCCGGCTCCACACATGTCACTGCGGCAGGCCTGATCCGGCAGCACCCTTCACCTGCCGGATCAGGCCTGCCGCCAGTGTGAAAGTAGCCTTAGCTGTTTCGCCAAATTTCACAAAGAAATTTGCTTTTTTGACAAATTGCTCAGTCACGTAGCTCATTTCTTTCTAAGTAGCGGGCACAATGAAGGGGAGCTTTCGGTGGTTTATCTGTTAAAAAAAAAAACTTACCTTATTCATTGTAGCACGAACAGGCCGCTGTGGCCATCTTGATTGAAGACACCGCACTAAATCTCACGAAGTGCTTGATGAAGTCATCACTCTGGCTGGCGTTATGAAATCATATGTCACTGAGCACAAGATTTAGTGTGAGCTCTTCAATCAAGTTGGCTGCAGTGTCCTCTTTATGCTCAAATGGATGAGGTGAGTATGCAATTTTTTTTTCACTCCCATTTCAGGGAAAACTGATTTGTTACCACGAAGCATGAGGAAATTCGGCTTTGCAGCGAATCAAATTTTTCCTGAAATTCGTATCGAAGTCCACTTCGGATACTTTGATTCGCTCAACACTATTACTAATGATGGCACTATTATTGTTGGTAGGACTTTCATATTACAATGCAAAAGTTATCTATATGGAAGTATAATTTTTGCAGTATAGTATTTTGGGGTATTGGAGAGTACAACTGACAGAGTATTGGAGGTAGCAGCAGGGTAACGGTCTGTGTGTCAAACTCTGCAGAGATGAGACATCGGTAGAAGTCGTCATTGTGGCTAAATAGAGAAGAGGAAAGAGAGTATCTACATTAGAGGAGACGTCTGAAGAAGGCGCTGGACGCAATAGGTATGTCATGCTGTATAGTCCTGAATATAAGCAATATAGTGCTAGGACATAGGTGGGGTTGGTTTGAGAATTTTGAACATATACATTGGGGCTTGGGTCCTACATCTTTTCAGAGCCCAGAAATACCCCTGATGAAAGCTCAGGAGATAGTTGAAGGATGGAGCTGATCATATACATCCACCTCAGTGAGGTGGACAGAGAAATAAGAAAAGGAACAAACAGTAGGTGACTCCATACAGATACATTTTATTGAACAAATCAGTGAACAAACATGACTTGCAACAGTTTATTCTCTATGGATGACATATACTTGTATATGTCTAAAATCTGCATACATGGATAAAGTGCCCATTGAATGTATTCTGTACAGTTAACGCAATGTACAGTAGAATTGAGTTTAAGAAACGAGAATGCTTTTGTTATTTTGTTTCTTATTTAGGGTATGATTTATATGGCAAACGCAGGAAAACAGTTCTCACAGTGTTTCTGGGAAGATTTGTTCTCATTTTGTATTATCTTTATTTTTTTCATTTCATGTTGTAACTATACAAAATTGAGATGGTTAGTAGATAAAAAGAAATAATTATTATTTTGCCAAATCCATCACATGTAAATCTATTGGGAGAAGAGCTGACATATTGTCACTGGTGACAATCACAGAAACTATATCTAGTGACTTGCTGTCAATCAGGCCTGCGGTAATAATGTAAGTCTAAGATTGGGATGTCCAGGAGGCCTGTCAGCTTCAAGGAAACAGGAGTGCTGAATGAAAACGATACATGGAGGTTACTTGAACATTTAGTCTTTCTGGGCTGAGAAACAGGATTACAAATGGCTTAAATGAACCAAGATTGTCAGCTCCTTTTGACCTGTATGATTTTGAAGTTATTTTAGAAAATATTATATTTACAGTTAATTTGAAAACTATGTATTATAGTAGGCCCAGGTCATGCTTAATTGTGTATTGTGTATTCTTGAAATATGAAGGATGTCTTTTTTTTTTTTAAATTATTTTCTGTATATACTATATACGGGAAGTTTATCATTTGTGGTTGTTTTTGTGTCAGTTTTAAGTGTGCCTTTGCTTTGTGTGCGTGCACCAAATTTGTGAAATGGGGGACCTTAAAAACATATTTGGTGTGAGTGCAATGTGGTTTACACTTATATGGGTAAAACTACACCAGGGCTTGTCTGGCGTAAGTTGGGATTTTTTTTTTCATTTTGTCCTTATAATTATAGTCTTTGTTCATATTTTGTACCATTTTCTACACTTCTACCTTGTTAGCCAAGGCTTTTGTGTTGTCCAGTCCATAAAATGGCTGCTGATGGAGGCCAAATCACTCAGTCTCCTCCATTAAAATACAGTACACGAGCATTAAACTCTTAACATTGTAAGTGCAGATGATGGATGTGGTGTATTTCAGTGGTGGAGATTGAGTGATGAGTCTGGAATTATTTTTGCCTGGTCATATATCCCTTTATCAGCAGCCATCTTATGGACAGGTCTTCTTTGTGGACAGCACAGAAGAGAAGATTTCCCCAACAAGAGGACATGACTTATAAAATATAGCGAACGGCACATAGCAAACATAAGACTAAACTTTGTTTTTGTGTCACTTCAGCAAATAGCATTTATTATGTAGAGCAAGTTAAAGGGGTTATCCCATGATTAATGTAAAAAATGACAATCAGACCTCATATAGTACACGACAATCTCTTTCTAACAAAGCTAGAACCAGCCCTGTACCTCACATGGATCCAGAGATATCCCCATTCATATAACAGAGTTATATCAAGCTGACAGCTTGATGTTCATTACCTCTACAGTATAACACACTCTGATATTACAGAATTCAATCATTTATTTTGGCAACATCTATCTGTATATAGTCTTTTTTTTTTGTATGTAGTCACCTATAGCGGTGTTGTGCGAGTAGCAATAGGTTGGTAGTGGTTTCTGCTGTGTCAGGGCCTCAACAGGGACAGTAGGAGGCACGAGACACTGGATCACCCCTGTCGGGGCGGCTATTCCGTTTATAGGTAGGGATTACGAGAATAGGGCTAACTTTAGGGTGCATCCCTTTTTTTCATTAAGTATACCCGCTTCGCCCTATACTGGACCCTCCCATAGACGGTAGTGGAATGCTGATAGAATTCATTTTTGTTTTGTACTATATATATATATATATATATATATATATATATATATTCTTTGTTTTAATATATAGTAATAAAAGTTATATTTTATATGAGATGACCCTTTCTGTGATTCAGCTCAAGGGGAGTGTCTTTTCTGCTGCAGCTCAAGGGGTGTGTCCATTCTGCTGCAGCTCAGGAGGTGTGTCCATGCTCTCCCTATCACAGCTCAGTTGAAGGTTGAGCATGAACTGAGCATGTGCGGCCTTCTGAGTGACCAGGTCAAAGAAATAAGAAATTAAGTGGCACTATACAGATACATTTTATTGAATAACTCAGTAGCTATAATCATTGTTTTAATTACATGCAATTCCAAAAGTATTCAGATCCAGAAGCTGGTTTGAAAACTGTAGAATATTTTTTGTGGAACAACCCCTTTAATATAAGGCACTTACTAATGTATTGTGATTGTCCATATTGCTTCCTTTGCTGGCTTGATCCATTTTTCCATCACATTATCCACTGCTCCTTTCCATGGTTGTGTCCACTCTGCAATCCAGCAGCGGTGGCTGTGCTTGCACACTATAGAAAAAATCACCAGCCTAGGTGTGCTCCCACGTTCCTGGTCACCAGAGAGGCTGGCATTTTTTCATATACTCTGCAAGCACAACCACCGCTGATGGATTAGAGGTTGGTTGTAACCATTGAAACGAGCAGTGTATAATGTGATGGATAAATTAATCCAGACAGCAAAGGAAGCAATATGGATAATAACAATACATTAGAAAGTGGCTTGTATTAACTTTCTCTACATGATAAATGTCACTTGCTGAAGTGAGACAACACCTTTAAATGTATAGAAATATGTGATATACAGCTTCTTTATTCTCTTAAACCTTAAACCAGTTTTACAAATTCACCCATCTGCTACAAATCAATAATGATTATTTTGATGGAGCAATTAACTTGCTGGAAATGTACACAAAACACACTTTTTTGTAAGTACGTATTCTCTGTGCCCCAAAAGTTAGGCTAGCTGCAATCCCATCTGTATCCAGAAATCATGTGTCTTACATTATGGCACTTCAATAACATTTTCTCTTTTTCTTGCTAGACTGGAGTTGAAGTTGTAGATAAAATAAAAGATTTGCAGTGTTTTAACATCCACCCTCCATCTTGGCAGCACTATGCGTAAATGTGTCACTTTATTCAACTTACTGGCATCTGTTGCGGTTATTGCTGTCTCCACAAGATACAAATTCAAAGTTATGTTTTAATGAAACATAAGTGAAGCGGTGAAGAACATAAATAGAAAAGAACCTTTTCCATTTGCAAATTTCCAAAAACAGGACATATTGATCGGTAACAGAGCCAAACCTAGACAGATATATTGCTGTATAATAAAGTCTCTTTGTCTCAGCACAATACAAATGCCGAAAAAGACTGTTCTGCTACAAGTGGATCAATTATCACGTTCATTTATAGTTCTGGATTTTGGGTTTATTTTTACTCGACAACATTTATATTCAGATTTTTATTTTTTTTTAGATTCTAAATCATAACAAAGCCAGACAAAGAATAGTCCTGCTCTGCTAATCTACTGTGAAAGTATTTCTTCGTAGCACAGCTTTTGATAATGAATGGCTTGCGTTTTTTTTTTCCCCCCAGATTTGTGGACATTTTAGTTCTGGTTAAGCAGCTGACATTCTTGTCATGGGTCTTCTAATGCATGGTGCTGTCGTAGGGAAGCTCAAATAAATCCTATTTTTCAGTTCAGAGTCTTGTTATTGCTGTTTCCCTCAAGCCTCCTGGCTGCTCAGTGTTTGCTTTAGAATTGTACATCATACTGGAATCCATGGAGAACCATTATTTGTCTGACAGGATATCTATAAAAAAACAAAAAAAAAACTGCATTAACTGCAGCTGGGAGTCAATGTGCTTCCCTCATAGAGATGAGCAAGGAGCAACTTGACATATTTAAATACAATGCTTCCATTTAAAATTCAGTCAATTTTCTATTGCTTTATTTGATCGAAATATATTCCAAATGCTTGCTGGGAGTGCGTGCGGCTTCGCTTTTTTTTTTTTTTTTTTGCTGTGCAGAAATTGTTTGATTATCAGATAAGAAAAGAGCCCTGTTTATACTGGCAAAATCTTTTAATCGTCAAGAAAGATCTGCAGCTGCTGAACTTCATAGATTGCATGAAGTCAGCACGATTAAAAGAAACCCTATTAAACTCTTGTCACCCCCATCAATTTTTTTTTCTCTGCAGATCACAAATGGCATTTACGGAACCTATGTCTGTCCAATACAGTGAAGAGTTACACTGCTAATCGGCTAAGGGAAATATGCTGATACAACACCTTTCAGATAGGATCCAGATAAAAGGAAACTGATATCTGCAGATGGACTACATGAAGATGCTATCAGCCTAATCACCTCATCTAGGTATATTTCTTAGTAAACGGTCTCTGACATAGCTGAACTGGTTAATTCAATCTTCAAATTACAAAGGAAATAAAAGCAGCCACTCAGACCAAATACTCAGTTTATTCTTTATAGTCTTTTCTATTTGTAGTTTCCAGCTCATACAGTACATATTTTATCCTTTATCACATCACAGACGCTTAACATTTCTATATGTATATAAATTTCACCATGCATTTACTCTCATTTCTATGGGCAGATTTATGAAAGTAGTAATCTTACTTCTCACCAGTTTAACAAACAGCTCCTGCCTACTAGAAAATGTGCTTAATGAAGCTACCTTCAAAGGGATGTGACCAGGAATATAGACATAGCGGATTTCAAACAATGTAAAACAAGGCTTCTATTTGTTGCACGCTCAGAAAGTGTTGGACTGCCAGGGCTCAACCAGTAGAAGTGACTCTGGGGGCCCATCCTATAGCTTCATGCAAGTATTGCAGCTTAAGGGCCCATTCACACGGCTGTGTGAATGGGTCCGCATCTATTCTGCAATACTGCGGAATAGATGCGGCCCCATTCACTTCAATGAGAGCGCGCAGCCGCGGCACGGAGCTGGCTCCGTGCCGTGGCTCCGCACAAAAAAGTAGAACATGTTCTATTCTTGTCCGCAACAGCGGACAAGAATAATCATTTTAAATGGGGAGCCCAGCCAATTTGCGGAACACACGCTGGGTGATACCCGTAGTATTGCGGTTCCACAATACTACGGCCATCTGAATGCGACCTAAGTATTACACCTTCAGGACACAGCATTCCAAAAGCCATAACTTTTTAATTTTCCCAAGTAGTTTGACAAGGTAATGGAGCCAAACTGCATGCACAGATACAGTAACAGAAGTATGAAAAATTCGATTCGGATGCTTCACCGAATTTTACAAAAAAAATTGTCTCAAAGCGCATTTCTTTGTAAGTAGTGAGTGCAATGACAGAGAACAGCGATAGCGCCACCCTTCTGTCATTGTAGTCCCCAGATGCAGAGTTTATAGCTGATTGTGGCATCTGACATCAATAATACAGTGTAAAATAAAAAAAAAATCAATAAAATCATACTTCATGCCTCATTCATTCGATCTCAAAAAGCCAGCCACCGCCATCTTGATGGAATATCTAGTGCCAAATTAGGCATGGCCTGTGATGATGATCATGTCCGCCGGCGTGGTGACGTCATACGTTACTGCACATCGGATTTCGTGCAGGATCTTCAATCAACATGGCGGTGGCTGTCTCTTCATGTTCAAACTGGTAAGTATTATTATTATTTTTTTTTTTAAAGCCATTCAGGGAAAATTGATTCACTACCATGAAACATGAGGAAATTTGGCTTCACATCAAATAGAAATTTCCCTGAATTTCAGATCGAAGTTCACTTTGTGGACTTCAATTCACTCAACACTAAACAGAACCAAGCTGTATATTCAGTACAGATATGGTAACAGAACTAAGCTGTATGCATAGATATTATAACAGAACCAAGCTCTGTGCACAGATATAGTAACAGAGCAAAGTTGTGTGCATAGATATGGTAACAGAACCAAGCTGCATGTATAGACACAGTAACAGAACCAAGCTCTGTACATAGATATACTGTAGTAACAGAAACAAGCTGTGTGCATATATCCAGTGACAGAACCAACTACTGTGCACAGATATGGTAACAGAACCAAGCTCTGTGCATAGATACAGTACAGTAAGAGAACCAAGTACTGTACACAGATACAGTGACAGAACCAAGTACTGTGCACAGATACAGTGACAGAACCAAGCTCTGTGGTAGTACAGTAACAGAACCAAACTCTATGCATAGATACAGTAACAGAACCAAACTCTGTGCATAGATGCAGTAACTGAACCAAACGCTGCACATAGCTACAATAACCAGGCTACACAGAACCATTTTAATGACCATGTTTGCACTGATAGCTATCTGAAAAACGGCCATTAAAAATGGCTCCCTTGCATTGTATGGGGTTGACTGTCCATGAAAACAAACAAAATAGGACACGGAAAGTTTAAAAAACAGCCGTGAATAGACCCATAAATAGCAATGGTTATGAAAATGGACATGTGACGACCGTTAAAAAAATTAGATATTATATGGCCATTTTTCGCAGTCATATGAATGTAGCCTTAATAATAAAATTTTATTCAGAACTGCACCACCAACCAGCATACAAAAAATAGTGTATAATGTCTTATGAGCTCAAAACTGTGTTCAGAGGATAGATAACATTTGAAATCACAGTGAAAACGTGAACTACTAGTCCAAAATCTGTGTCAGGGCATCTCCAGACCTGAACCGAGCCAAACTTCAACAAGTTCACTCATTTCTAAACGAAACTATTAATGATCCATTGTGTGTCTCCTAATTTTCAAGCTGATTTAGATACTCAGGAATAACAGGCACGTCTAGATGTAGATCTGTAAGGAAGCGTTATCTAAGAAGAGAAAATGATTATCAGCTCAAAACTACAGAAACAAACAGGAAAGCAGCATAATACATTGGCAATTCATGCTTCTCTACATACACAAAATTAATTAGAAAGGAGAGGTCACTGAGCCCTCCATTCAAGCAATGGATTCTTGATACTCTTCAGCACTTCCATTAATTGTAAACTTTAAAAGATCAGTGATGGAACTGTAAGTACATGCAAGATATGGAGCTGTGCTGCAATTCTCAAGGTGAGGCAAGAAAATAAAATTTATTTTCATAGAAAAATAATGTTACATTTCATTTATCGGCACCTCATAGAAATAGATTGCAGAAGACCTTAGTTGTACTTTTAGGAACTGTAGGTGCGAGTTGGAAACTTTAATTCAAAGTGTTTAACTTATCAAATAAATGGGCAACATATGCAAATCTACAACCCTTAAGAGGGACACTTCCATCAATTTTTTTGTATCACAATCTATATGTGACTATTCTATGTATTTTTTATATTAAAAATGGGTGGACAGTTTTCTGGATGTATTTTTTTTAAAGCCACTCCATTTATTCAGACTCTTTAACTTCCTGCCTGTACAGAATTTTAGCATTGCAGAAAGTCTCATGTAATGGGATCAGTCAGACCATTAGGGTACAACCACACGTCGCAGTTGTGTTTAGAGATGAGCGAATCTATTCGCAGATTCGTAGATTCGTATTGAATCCTCCATTTTTCCTACTCTGAAGCGAATACAGATTTATTCAGATTCCCTTCGTATTATTTGTAAATGTTCTTAAAATTTTGAACGCTAACGCTACATATGCTACGTACGCTACGTACGCATTCTTCTTGCCCCCCCCCGCCCCCCAGAAGCGGGAAAATGACGATACGCCCCCTCAAGAGCGGGAAAGTGAAGATACGCCCCCATCAGAAGCGGGAAAAACCAGCCCGGCCCACCAGGAACTAACTATTTGCACGTATAGGGAGTGAAGACTCCTCCCTCATTACTCCGCCCTCCTCTCCAGTTCAAACCAGCGGTGAACAAGATACCACAGCATGGCAAAACAACTGCGACCAAAGTGGGGAGAGATGGTGTTTGGTAGCGAGTACCCTGACCCTCCGTCAATTTCAGAGGAGATCACAGTGTCACAATTGGCCAAGAGAATCCCACTGGCTCCTGACTCGATGTTCGCCATCCACTCCGCCGCCAAGGAGGAGAACAACAACACCTTCCATGCGGCAGAATCCTATTGTGCCTGAATCAGTGACGCAGGCCCACGCCCAGACTACAAGAATGCCGGGAGACCCTACACTGGAGCAGCGTAAGGGAACAGTCCTATGGTTTTCTTTGGAGCAAGGCTGTGGCTTCCTTGCGGACGACGAGGACGGCAAGGAGTACTTTGTGGGCCGCAGGTCAGTGAAACGGCCATACCTGCCCCAATCCCGTCACAGCCTATACGCGGGGGATCAGGTGGAATATACCCCCATGGCATCCCTGAAAGGCCCCTTTGCTACCGGGGTTACCTTATTGTCTAAGCTCCTGGTACCTGCATCAGCACCAGAAGTTTGGCCGGAGGAACCAGCAGGCGCAGGACGCGTGCACTGCCTACAGGAGTCACCAGATGGCACCATCCATTTCAGGGAGAAGCCATAGCCGGAGCCTCTGATCCCTGGATTGCCACCACCATCACAGTCCTTTCAGATGGGTCAGCTGACGACATCATCATTTACTTTCCAGTCCACGGTGATCCAGTACCAACTACACTGGAAAATTAAGTCAGCAGCAGCCAGGGGAGCTGGCGGTTCTTCCCTGGGTGCAACCTTGCCTCAACTGCTGCAGCCAGAAGTCCTTACCCCTGCTGTCCCGGCAGGAGTATCCGGAAAAGTGAAGGCGCAAGTGGCTGCAGTGCTAACCAGTGTGACCACCACCCAGACCCGGTCAAGTCCGACTTCTGGAAGAATAGGGCAGTGGAGCTCCACCATGGCAGCCAGCTTGGCCTACAGGAGGCAGGAGAGTCCTCTGATGTCATTCAGTAGCAGTTCCAGTGAGGAGGACTTCAGGTCCCTCATCTGAGGAACCCTACTACTGGCTGTCAGTCTGGCTGATTTAAAGGACACCTCTGGAGGACCTATGGGAGCCACAACATGGACTGCACCTGACGGGTGAGAGCTAGTTGGCACTTGTTCTTAGTTTATGTTGTTTTTACTGCCCCCTGTTTGACTCTCACCCAGATGGACATGGCTTGTCAGGATCAATGTGGATTACACGCTACCTGTTTGGATTACAAATTTCCCTCACGTGGATTACAATTGAATTTTGGACTGTGTTCCAGTGTTTTATGCCAAGCAGCCATGAGGAGAGACTCTAACATATATCTGAGCCTATTATGCTTGCAAATGTGAAATTGATTGCACTAAAATATTTGCATAATTATGTCTCATAGCAATAAAGTTTTTACAGGTTCAGCAACGTTCAAGCACTTTAGCCCATTGAGTGTATTCTTTTTCAGGTACTGCAATATGTCGTATTATGCATGTGTTTTTAGTAAATTATGCACTTAGCCGGATAGCTAGCAGTGAGCACCTTACTTTTCTACCTCATATGGACTGCCTCTGCTGAGGACTGTACGCTGCGGCCTAACCTCACGCGTGCGTATGACGCAATCGCGAGTCACTAGTACGCTAAGGATTCATACGCACTTTTTACGCTAATGCTTACGCATTCAGTTCAGTAGCGCTTAAACTGTATGTTTGTAATTTGTACAGTAATTTTCGCAAAACAACGATTATTTTTTAACGCAAATTCGACCGAATAAATTCGTATTAAGAATGAATCTTGTCATAAATTTGACGATTTTTCGCCGAAGCAAATTTTTGATGATTCGCTCATCTCTAGTTGTGTCATGGTTGCGGAGTGGCCATGCTGCTGTTGAGTACCATGTGGTCGTATGGGCCTCAAATGGGTTTTGATAAACTAATGAGACAGTACTGTTTAGTCAGTTTGCATTGTAAATACCTTCAATACGGCATGGCTGTTAACAATGCAGACCAACTAAACAGTGAAGTCTTCATTAGTACTGTAAATAAGAGTAGGCTGCTGCAGGGGCGGACATACCACCTGTGCAACATCTTCAGCTGCATAAGGGCCCAGAGAGGGAGGTGGGCCCTTCCCAGTGCCAGCAGAGGTGTGGGGGATGGGGCTGGTGGGAGAGGACTGGTGTTATTTACATGGGACTGTATTGTATAGAAGACTGGTGGGAGAGGACTGGTGTTATTGACATGGGACTGCATGGTATAAAAGACTGGAGGGAGAGGAGTGATGTTATTTACATGGGACTGCATGGTATAGAAGACTATAAGGAAGAGAGGTTATTTACATGGGACTGTATCATATAGAAAACTGGTGGGAGAGGACTGGTGTTATTTACTTGGGACTGCATGCTATAGAAGACTGGAGGGAGAGGACAAGCATTATAATTTATGGGGGCACTACAGAGAAGATTATAACTTTAGGGGGTACGGCAGGAGGAATTATAATTACAGGGGGCACTGCAGGGAACATTATAAATACTGTGGGCAGTGGTGGGAATTACTACTGAGGGCTCCATAGGAGTGCCTTATAGATTGGCCTTATTTCTAATTGGGTGCCCTATAGGGGGGCCTTATTAGTACTGAGGGCACTGTAGGGAGCCTTATTACCACTGGGGGTACTATGGGGAGGGGGGACTTCCACCTAGCAGTGAGCCCGGTGACGTCACCTGCATTAATGGACAGGCTTTAGCGCTGTCCTAGCCTGTAAAGCCGCCCCCAGTGACGTCTCCGCTTAACAGTGTAAAAATGTAAACAAAACAGCCCAGGGCAAGGGAGAGTGTTGGAGCATGAAATGTCAAAGGGGCTGAGTAGGGGACAAGGGGTTATGTCGGGGGTGGGGGGGCCCAGGTACATTCCTTGCACAGGGGCCCGCTGCTGCTGACTCAAATGCAACATGGCCAGACAATGCCCAATCCAATTTGCACCTCACTAACCAGGACATCAAGTTCAACCCAATACTATTTTGTATACGTTTTAAATATAAACATTTACAAAGTTTTTACTCTGTGGTATAAAACATTTGATTTCACCTGTTCTTACAGTACTTCTGCATCAGATACTTGCTGGCGTTGTAAAGCTGACAGAAGAACCTTTTTCTGTGTGTGGTGGACTTGCCCTCTGACACAGTCTTGATGGGTTGACATTTTTAAGCAATTCAACTTCATTTGTGGCTCAGCCATACCACTTTCTCCTCAGCTAGCTTTGCTGGGTTTCTCACCTTCCAACACTGCCACCGAGTCTTCCTTCCTCTTTAAAAAACTCCTCATAGCCGCTCGCTTGTTGGTCCCTCTTTACTGTCTCTCCACAGACTTGCTGCCCCTTGCCCAATGGACCTGGAAAGTCGGACAGATTTATAGATTCAAAGAGATCTCAGCATAGGAAAATTGCTCCATTATAAGATTCAAGTCGCAGTGGCAGGCCTGGATATTATTCAGGAACTTTAAGCTGTGACAGTTTCTGGCCCCACGCTCAAATGTCTTTGTATTTGCTGTCAATTAAAAATCCTAAAGTCCTTCACCCTTCGACATGACTTATTAATAAACTGACACTTCCTGTTCTATATAAATCACTTTTCAGCAGTCATCTCATTATAATCACAGGCAATATTACAATAGATGGTATCACCTATATCAACATGTCTAGAACATTCTCCCATAGAAATCAATGAGTCATCACCTGTCCACTATGCCTTTGGGCCATGTGACTGATCCATCATATCTCTGAATACTGTTAACAGCAGCTCAGGCAATCCTGCATAGAAAATAGAATAAAAAAATCAGAAAATAAAAACAGTAAAAAAAAAGGAATACGGTTTACTATTAAGTTTTATTTATTAAAGGGATTGTCTGGTTTCAGAACTGAACCCGGACTAATCCCTTTCTTCCCCCACTCAGCCTGCTCTGAGTGGAGCATTTCATGCTCTAATGCTCTCCCTTGCTCTGTCAGGTTAACAGGCTAGGGCAGCGCTAAACCCCACCCATTAGTGCCGGTGACATCACCGTGCTCACTGCTAGGTGAAAGCCTCTGTCTAGCTTTATCCATGGAAAGCCACGTGCATGGCCAAGGAGAGTATTTCATGCCCCAATGCTCATGTCAGAGGGGCTGCCTGAGTGAAAACGGGGATAAGTCCAGGTTCTGCTTTGAACCCAGACAACCCTTTTAAAGGGTGTCGGTCACCATCGACCTCCCTATCAAAATGTTTGCATAGACAAATAGCTGTGATTGACATGATTAAACGTTTTCTTTTATTGATCCGAAGCCGCATTCTTAGTAAGTTATGATACTTTTTCTTAATATGAAAATAAAATCTTTGTTGTAATGAGGGCTTCATCATGTGCCATTCTGTGGCCAGCCCCAATCTTGCTGCTTTGATTGTCAAGCCCAGGCAATGGCAAAGCAGCGAGGGTGGGGCTGGTCACAGGAAAGAGTGGAACAAGTGCAATGTGGGCAATGGTGATGCCCTCATTGTACCAAGGCCTAATTGCATATTAAGAAACAGTATTATAACTCAGGAACAGGGACTTGGGTCAACAAAAGGAAAACAGTGTTATAATCGGGTCAACCACAGCTAAGTGTCTATGCAAACAGTTTGATAGGGAGGTGGCTGGTGACAGACACCCATTAAAGCGGCTATGTAGTGTCAGGAAATTGATGGCCTATCCTCAGGACAGGTCAACAATATCAGATTGGCTGGGGTTTGACATCCAGCATTGTGGGGTCTGGCATCCAGCAGGCTGTGGCACTTGTGGGAGTGCCCTCTCATAGACATTCCCAGTTCAGATATTAGACAAATTACCCCTTGATAGCAATACCTACTGCCTTCAGAATAGTCAGCAGCCTCTCCGAATTTTCACAAAAAATCAGCCTTGTGATGAATTACTTCATTGCGAAGCGCATTTCTTTGTAAGTAGTGGGTGCAATGACGGGGAGCGGAAATTGCTCCCTGTCATTGCATACATCATACGTCACTGAAAAAAGGATTTTGGCCGAGATCTTCATGGAAGATAGAGGCTGGCCCATCGTGAGCAAATGGATCAGGAAAGTTTTTATTTTTTTTTTACACACTTTCAGGTTAAATCGATTTGCTACCGCAAAGAAATTCAGCTTCACAATGAATCAAATTTATCCTGAAATTGGGATGAAAGTCCACTTTGTGGGCTTTTATGCTCTCATCACTAGTAGCAACCATAGATCCCTGTAAAAGTGTCCGTTCCCTCCACTTCTCAGTCCCTATCCTTTTCCAGCAGGAAATATGTACTGTGAGAACCACTGAACAGCTGCTCACAGTAATTTCCCTCTTATGTTCCAATGATTGGCACAGGAGAATGTGTACCTGGTTGATGTTTGGGTTTGAATGCTTCTACCAGAACAGTGTGGTGCTGATGGGTCACCACTGCTTTAGGCTATACTTATAGAGTTGTGAGAGAAAGTAAGTGAACCCTTTGGAATTGCCTGGATTTCAGCATTGATTGCAAATAAAATGAGGTCTGTGTTATCTAATAACAATTATAGGCAAAAAAAAATAAATAAATAAAACCAATATCACACAGTTGCATCGTTCATGTTTTTTACTAAGCACATTGAATAAAAATCTATAGTTTCCTCTTCAGTAGCACACACAAGTTTTTGGCTTTACTGAAGGGTACTGCTTTTCTTTTTGTTTAACAGAAAGGATTAGCTATGTGATGTAGAGATGCCCAAGGGCTTCTGAGCAGAGAATGAATATAGCTGGTTCCTACACCACCCTAAACATTGTAGGCTTAGGTTAGGACCAGGAGAAGCAGTTCTGTTAGTGTAAGATAGCAGAAGTGACCTTGACGTTGGTAGATGGGCCGACACACGTTTGATCAAAAATTAGAGTGAAGACCTTCAATTTTTCATGTATTGTAGGTATAGTACCACATTAATCCAGAATAACCCTAATCCCTAGTTTTATTGTTTGCATGTGTAACAGTGTGCTGCCATATTTTGCTTGCTTTTTGTTAGCATTATGGATGTGCACCTGCGACTTTGGATGTGCTAGTCTAAATTTTCTAACTATATACAGTACAGACCAAAAGTTTGGACACACCTTCTCATTCAAAGAGTTTTCTGTATTTTCATGACTATGAAAATTGTAGATTCACACTGAAGGCATCAAAACTATGAATTAACACATGTGGAATTATATACTTAACAAAAAAGTGTGAAACAACTGAAAATATGTCTTATATTCTAGGTTCTTCAAAGTAGCCACCTTTTGCATTGATTACTGCTTTGCATTCTCTTGATGAGCTTCAAGAGGTAGTCACCTGAAATAGTATTCCAACAGTCTTGAAGGAGTTCCCAGAGATGCTTAGTACTTGTTGGCCCTTTTGCCTTCACTCTGCGGTCCAGCTCACCCCAAACCATCTCGATTGGGTTCAGGTCTGGTGACTGTGGAGGCCAGGTCATCTGGCGTAGCACCCCATCACTCTCCTTCTTGGTCAAATAGCCCTTACACAGCCTGGAGGTGTGTTTGGGGTCATTGTCCTGTTGATAAATAAATGATGGTCCAACTAAACGCAAACCGGATGGAATAGCATGCCTCTGCAAGATGCTGTGGTAGCCATGCTGGTTCAGTATGCCTTCAATTTTGAATAAATCCCCAACAGTGTCACCAGCAAAGCACCCCCACACCATCACACCTCCTCTTCCATGCTTCACGGTGGGAACCAGGCATGTAGAGTCCATCCGTTCACCTTTTCTGCGTCGCACAAAGACACAGTGGTTGGAACCAAAGATCTCAAATTTGGACTCATCAGACCAAAGCACAGATTTCCACTGGTCTAATATCCATTCCTTGTGTTCTTTAGCCCAAACAAGTCTCTTCTGCTTGTTGCCTGTCCTTAGCAGTGGTTTCCTAGCACCTATTTTACCATGAAGGCCTGCTGCACACAGTCTCCTCTTAACAGTTGTTGTAGAGATGTGTCTGCTGCTAGAACTCTGTGTGGCATTGACCTGGTCTCTAATCTGAGCTGCTGTTAACCTGCGATTTCTGAGGCTGGTGACTCGGATTAACTTATCCTCCGCAGCAGAGGTGACTCTTGGTCTTCCTTTCCTGGGGCAGTCCACATGTGAGCCAGTTTCTTTGTAGCACTTGATGGTTTTTGCGACTGCACTTGGGGACACTTTCAAACTTTTCCTAATTTTTCGGACTGACTGACCTTCATTTCTTAAAGTAATGATGGCCAGTCGTTTTTCTTTACTTAGCTGCTTTTTTCTTGCCATAATACAAATTCTAACAGTCTATTCAGTAGGACTTTCAGCTGTGTATTCACCTGACTTGTGCCCAACACAACTCATGGTCCCAACCCCATTTTTAAGGCAAGAAATCCCACTTATTAAACCTGACAGGGCACACCTGTGAAGTGAAAACCATTTCAGGTGACTACCTCTTGAAGCTCATCAAGAGAATGCCAAGAGTGTGCAAAGCAGTAATCAAAGCAAAAGGTGGCTACTTTGAAGAACCTAGAATATAAGACATATTTTCAGTTGTTTCACACTTTTTTGTTAACCACTTCCAGTCTGCCCATTGACTATAAACGTCCTGGTAGTGGATCTCTATCTCTGAATGGACGTTTTAAAACGTCCTTGAGCTTTGCCCCCTGTGTGCAGCACCTGTACATAGAAGCTCCATGACTCAGCTGCCTCCTGACAGCCAAGAACGTGGAGCTTTAACCTGAGACCTTTTTTCCTTGTCTCCAGGCTTTTGACCACTCTGACAAGCTGTTAAAGCCATCACAAATGCTTGTACTATCTCCCTCTCATTACTGCCGGTCACAGAGCAGTTTACAACCACATATGGGGTGTTTCTGCAAACTTCAGAATCAGGAAAATAAATATTCAAGTTTGATTTGCGGTTTACCCTTGCTATCTTATAGGAAAAATAATTAAAAATTGAAAATCTGCAAAAAAAATTTATATTTATTTTTAAATTTCACCTTCCTTCTGTTTTAATTCTTGTGGGAAATCTAAAGGGTTAACAAACTTTGTAAAAATCAGTTTGGATTACATTGGGGGCTGTAGTTTCTAAAATACGTTCATTTATGGGAGGTTTCTATTATTTAAGCCCCTCAAAGTCACTTTAGAACTGCAAAGGTCCTTTAAAATTAACTATTGGAAATTTTCATGAAAATCTTAAAAATTACATCTAAAATTCGAAGCCTTCTAACATCCTCAAAAAATAAAATTACATTTCCAAAATTATGCCACATAAAGTGGACATATGGTGAATGTTCATTAATAACAATTTTATTAGATATCCCTATGCAACTTAAAAGCAGAGAAATTAATATTTAAAAAATTGTGATTTTTTTTCAAAATTTTCAGTAAATTTTAGATTTTTTATAAATAAAGGTAAAATATATTGACTCAAATTTACCATTAACACAAAGTACAATGTGTCACAAGAAAACAATCTATGAATGGCTTGGATAAGTAAAAGCGTTCCAAAGTTTTTACCACATGAAGTGACACATGTCAGATTTGCAAAATTAGGCCTGGTCAGGAAGGGGGTAAATGGCCCGGATGGGAAGTGGTTAAGTATATAATTCCACATGTGTTAATTCATAGTTTTGATGCCTTCAGTGTGAATTTACAATTTTCATAGTCATGAAAATACAGAAAACTCTTTGAATGAGAAGGTGTATCCAAACTTTTGGTCTGTACTGTATATATATATTAGTTTAAAAGTATTATACACAGTGATATCTCTTACAAGTATGTGTTTTAGTGTTCAGTGTGAAATTATGTGAAATAATTACTGTCTATTTTTCTTTCTGTGCAGAAATCTCAGAGTTTCTACAGGAAGGACGTGACGTAAGCCACTGTGCTACAATCAGATTTATTTGACTTGAATGGCTCTATCTGTGTCAATTTGACAAATAAGAATGCCCTTCATAGGAACACTTCCTTCCAATAATATAATATAAATATATATTCCTCTGAGACACAGAAATGTAGGATACAGATCCATAAAGTATTATCTCGGTGTTCATTTTTGATCATTTAATTTCTTTGCTTAGAGTATTTGATGAAACCAGAATTTTATAATTCCCACCAAGAAGTTTCAGTCCTAGTTACACAGATAAAATGTATATGAATCACTGAAAAATTATGTTCAAATACCGGTGTCATTTTTTATTAGTATAAATGATGACTTCATTCCTCTGTGTAAATCTTTTTCTATTAGTTTATGACAGGCCATAGAGTACACTTAGATATGACTAATCAAACCTTTCATGTTCCTGCAAAGTGTGTACGGTTCTCCAATTTTATCATTTAAGTATTGATTTATCAGTGCATTTAATGAATTAATGACCAATTTCAGGGGGGTAAAATAATAACAGCACTTGCTAGCCATCTATTTTCTTTGCAAAGAAGTCAATTTATCAAGATAATAAAGTACAGCACACTTATCGCATGGTGAGTATGCTTAAATGACCTGACTACTGAAGCTATTTATTATACAACAAAACTTTGGAACTTTTAAGAGTCATATTATTTTAGTTGTTTATCATTGTTAGATACATTAAAAGGGTTGTCCAGGATTGTGGCCTATCATTGAGGTGAATAGAAGCTGCACTGTAGTAACCAGCTCTGTTCACTATACAGTGGAAGGAGCTGTGTAGTTTCGGCACCCACTTTCGGTGTTAGAGGTACTCAGGAACAATTGTGACCACAGCATCTGAGCAGTCTTTCTGAACTCCCAGGGCTTGAACGGCTCCCCTGTGCCAAGATTGAGGGAGCTGTTCGATTGCTATGGCAGCCTCAGATCTTTTTAATGTTCCAAGACTTGACGCAGCTACAGATGCATCTCAGCTAAACTTGATGGTTAACGCGTCAAGTAAAAAATGGCACAAAAAGGTTAACTAACTCTTTCAATGTATTTCAATTGCTTTTCTCACAAGTGACTTGTGTTATCAGAGTCAATTTTAGCTCAGCTACATCTGTATGTCCCATAGGAACTCCATAGGAACTGAGTGAATCTCCAATAATCTGCAATGATCAGACAATTGCATGGAAGAATGGAAGACTGCTGAAAGGAGCCAGGGAGCTGGAATTAAGTGTTGGGGAGCCGGTGAATATGGTTTCCTCAACAACTGCAAATGGCTGGACTTTAATTTAAAAAAGTGCAAACCCTAGAAAACCACTTTAAAGGAGTACTTCAGGCAAAACTAATATACTGTGCTATGTCGCTGCCATGTGTCCATAGAGCAGTTTACAGCCAAATAGGGGATGTTTCTGTAATCTTCAGAATCAGGATAATTAATATTGAGATTTATTTTGCTGTTAAGCTTTGATGTGTTGCAAAAAAATAAAAATAAAAATGGATACACAAAAAAATTTGCAAAACAAAATTAAATTTTGAAATTTCACCTCCATTTTCCTTTAATTCTTGTGGAACACTTCAAGGGTTAAAACACTTTGTAAATCAATTTTGAATAATAGTAATAATAATAATAATAATCATCATCATAATAATAATTTGATTGGTGTAGTTTCTAAAGTGGGGTCATTTATGGGTGGTTTCTATTATGTAAGCTTAAAAAATGGTTTTGGAAATGTTCTTGAAAATTTACAAAACTAAAATGACAATTGCAATTACAATATGATGCCAACATAAGGTAGACATGTGGGGAATGTTGATTGATAACTATTTTATGAGGAAAATTATGAGAAAATTATGAGAAAAATTAAAATTTAGAAAATTGTGATTTTCCAATTTTTTTAAATTTTTTTTTATAAATAAAGACAAAACATTGACTCAAATTTACTGCTAACATGAATTACAATGTGTCACCAGAAAATATTCTCAGAATCGGTAAGATAATTAAAAGCATTCCAAAGTTATTACCACATAAAGTGATACTTGTCAGATTTGCAACAATAGGCCTGAGCAGGAATGTGAAAAGAGGCATGGAATAGAAAGGGTTAAGCCATTTATGATCATGACTACACCACTATTATTACATAAAATATGGCACTCGGTTCTACAGTGCTACAGGATTCCAGCATGCTGCAAAAATATTGTTGCATGTCACATGCAATACTGAAGCCAGGTAGCATGCCACATGTAAAGTTGAAGTTTGCTACTGTAGAACACCTACTGCAGAACACATTCTGTACAACACATACAGCTTACTCATGCATAGAACACATACCATACACATGTCACGCACATATAGGACACATACCATACACATCACTCACACATGGAACACATACAGTACTGGATATACACCACTCAGATACAGAACACAGGCCACAGTTATCATTAGAGATGAGCGAGTAGTGAAATATTCGAAAGTTCGAAATTCGATTCGAATAGACTGCGAAATTCGACTATTCGACCGGATATCGAATCCCATTAAAGTCTATGGGGAAAAAATGCTCGCCACTTGGAAATCTCAATTCGACCACTTGGAGGTCACCAAGTCCACCCTGGAACCTCAGAAAAGGATGCCAACACTGCTGGAATGCAACTGGGACAGCAGGGGAAGCATGTCTGGGTGCATATAACGCGCCCAAGTCGCACTATTACGCCACTATCACAGCCTCTCAACAATACACTCCAAACACAATCTAACCTCTCTGTAAAGTGAGACCATACAAGGAAACCTTCTTTCCTCTACATTGCCATGGACCCCAAGCCAAACTAGACAAAAAAAAGATGAAATTCTGCACCCCTTAAAATCACGTTGCCTATGACAACCACAGATGGCATAGGCAAGGGGGAAAGCAAATAGACCCCACCCCTAATTGTCATTGTGTGTGTGTGTGAGATGTGGTCAGACATGTCTTCTTTAAAATGTAAAAACAACTCAAACACATGCAGAAGCCTTAAAATGCCCAAATTGTTGGCGCTTGAGATGTCAGTGACCCGACCTGGCCCAGTGTCATGTCTAGCAGGTAAAGCAGTGGGGATGTTGAGGGATGCGTAGGACCGCAAAAGGCAGGAAGAGGCCGTGGGCTGGCCAGAGGCTCATGGAAAATTTTGTGGCGGCCCAAGAGGTGACACCTCTTAAAATTATGTGGAGGCCCAAGAGGTGAGACCTCTTAAAAATTATGTGGAGGCCCAAGAGTTGACACCTCTTAAAAATTATGTGGAGGCCCAAGAGGTGAGACCTCTTAAACATTTTGCGCAGGCCCAAGAGGTGAGACCTCTTAAAAATTATGTGGAGGCCCAAGAGGTGAGACCTGTTAAACATTTTGTGGAGGCCCAAGAGGTGAGACCTCTTAAAAATTATGTGGAGGCCCAAGAGGTGAGACCTGTTAAAGATTTTGTGGAGGCCCAAGAGGTGAGACCTCTTAAAAATTATGTGGAGGCCCAAGAGGGGAGACCCGTTAAAAATTATGTGGAGGCCCAAGAGGTGACACCTCTTAAAAATTATGTGGAGGCCCAAGAGGTGAGACCTCTTAAAAATTATGTGGAGGCCCAAGAGGTGAGACCTCTTAAACATTTTGTGGAGGCCCAAGAGGTGAGACCTCTTAAACATTTTGTGGAGGCCCAAGAGGTGAGACCTCTTAAAAATTATGTGGAGGCCCAAGAGGTGAGACCTGTTAAAGATTTTGTGGAGGCCCAAGAGGTGAGACGTATTAAAAATTATGTGGAGGCCCAAGAGGGGAGACCTGTTAAAGATTTTGTGGAGGCCCAAGAGGTGAGACGTATTAAAAATTATGTGGAGGCCCAAGAGGGGAGACCCGTTAAAAATTATGTGGAGGCCCAAGAGGTGAGACCTGTTAAACATTTTGTGGAGGCCCAAGAGGTGAGACGTATTAAAAATTATGTGGAGGCCCAAGAGGTGAGACCTGTTAAACATTTTGTGGAGGCCCAAGAGGTGAGACGTATTAAAAATTATGTGGAGGCCCAAGAGGGAGACCTGTTAAAGATTTTGTGGAGGCCCAAGAGGTGAGACGTATTAAAAATTATGTGGAGGCCCAAGAGGGGAGACCTGTTAAAGATTTTGTGGAGGCCCAAGAGGTGAGACGTATTAAAAATTATGTGGAGGCCCAAGAGGGGAGACCCGTTAAAATTATGTGGAGGCCCAAGAGGTGAGACCTGTTAAACATTTTGTGGAGGCCCAAGAGGTGAGACGTATTAAAAATTATGTGGAGGCCCAAGAGGTGGACCTGTTAAACATTTTGTGGAGGCCCAAGAGGTGAGACGTATTAAAATTATGTGGAGGCCCAAGAGGGGAGACCTCTTAAAAATTATGTGGAGGCCCAAGAGGTGAGACCTCTTAAACATTTTGTGCAGGCCCAAGAGGTGAGACCTCTTAAAAATTATGTGGAGCCCAAGAGGTGAGACCTGTTAAAAATTATGTGGAGGCCCAAGAGGTGAGACCTGTTAAACATTTTGTGGAGGTCCAAGAGGTGAGACGTATTAAAAATTATGTGGAGGCCCAAGAGGGGAGACCTCTTAAAAATTATGTGGAGGCCCAAGAGGTGAGACCTCTTAAACATTTTGTGCAGGCCCAAGAGGTGAGACCTCTTAAAAATTATGTGGAGGCCCAAGAGGTGAGACCTGTTAAAAATTATGTGGAGGCCCAAGAGGTGAGACCTGTTAAACATTTTGTGGAGGCCCAAGAGGTGAGACCTCTTAAACATTTTGTGGAGGCCCAAGAGGTGAGACGTATTAAAAAATTATGTGGAGGCCCAAGAGGGGAGACCTCTTAAAAATTATGTGGACGCCCAAGAGGTGAGACCTCGTAAACATTTTGCGCAGGCCCAAGAGGTGAGACCTCTTAAAAATTATGTGGAGGCCCAAGAGGTGAGACCTCTTAAACATTTTGTGGAGGCCCAAGAGGTGAGCCATAAATATAAAAATTTTTCTGATTTACGGAGCAATTCTACGGCGGTTAAGGAGGAGGAGGAGGAGGTGGAGGAGGAAAATGGCACTTCATACAGATGGCACTTCACTTTTGGCTGCTTTCCACGGTTGGAGAAGCAAAGTCCGGGTCAATCCACTTGCTGTTCATTTTGATTAGCGTCAGCCTGTCGGCACTGTCGGTTGACAGGCGGCTGCGCTTATCGGTGATAATGCCCCCGGCAGCGCTGAACACCCTTTCTGATAGCACGCTGGCGGCAGGGCAGGCAAGCACCTCCAAGGCGTACAGGGACAGTTCCAGCCACGTGTCCAACTTGGATTGCGAAGACCCAGTACAGTTTGTTCTCCACTATCCGGACAACACGTGTGTCCCGGGAAAAGCAGCCCAGCATGAAGTCAGCCATGTGTGCCAGACTCTGAATAGGCATGACGTCACTGCCCCCACCAGAAGGATCACTTGCCATTTCCTCCTCTTCCTCTTCCGCCTCCTCCCCCCATCCGCGCTGAACCAATGGGACGCACACAGCCTGACTGCTACCCTCGCCGCCAGCATCCTCCTCCTCTTCCACAGCCACCTCCACGTCGTCCTCCTCCTCCTCATCCTCCTCCTCCTGCAACTGCCACCGTGAAGCAGACAAAAGTGTGGTCTGACTGTGTAGCTCCGTTGCGTCTCCTCCTGCCCCCGTCTCCTCTGTGTGCAATGCGTTCTCCCTTATTGCGATGAGGGATTCTTTAAGGACGCATAGGAGCGGGATGGTTACGCTCGGCCCTGCTGGCTGTGGCCTCACTTCTCTGTCTGAACTGTCCTCTGCCTGTGGACATCCCTCTGCCTGTGGACATCCCTCTGCCTGTGGACATCCCTCTGCCTGTGGACATCCCTCTGCCTGTGGACATGCCTCTGCCTGTGGACATCCCTCTGCCTGTGGACATTCCTCTGCCTGTGGACATCCCTCTGCCTCTTGCTGCCTTTTTCGGTGCTGCGCAGACCACCACCTCTCCACTGCTTTCCTCGCTGGACATCACCCTGGACCGGGTCAGTATCGGACAGTACAAAGCGGTGGTACATTTCATACTCCAGCCGTGGCCTGTTTTCATTCTCCCAATGCCTTGAGACATGTACTGAATGTAAATGAAGGTGTTGTAATCGCGTCTCTCTGTGACAATAGCTCGATACTATCAACTGCCAATTTTATTTTTAACTTTTTTTTTTTTTTAGCGAACAGTTTTTTTCAACTTACTGATGTTTTCCAGTCTCTGTTTGGAAACTTTCTATGACTTTTTTCGTACTGGGTGCATTTGGTATAAATATGCAGAGAGTTATTTATGGTTTAATCGCAGAACGATGCAAAGGGAAAGCGTCGTCTAAAGGAGAATCATTTACCTCAGATAATTCAACCAGCAACTATGGCCCCCAACAGCATTTCCGCGCCCCCGTCCTCGTCCACGTCCTATTCCGCTAGCCCCCCTCCGCATTTTATTTTTTTTTGGTTACAATATTTTGCCTTCACAGCCGTGAAATAATTTTGCAAGAGAACGCACAGTACAGTTGCCAATTATAAGGCCTAATATTTTAGAGTTCAAGGTACACAGCCGTGTACTAACTTTTCAGACGGTGGGTATTAACACCAGGTATTTAAAGAATTTTGCAAGAGAACGCACAGTACAGTTGCCAATTATAAGGCCTAATATTTTATAGTATAATTATGTGGAGGCCCAAGAGGTGAGACCTCTTAAAGATTTTGTGGAGGCCCAAGAGGTGAGACCTCTTAAAGATTTTGTGGAGGCCCAAGAGGTGAGACCTCTTAAAGATTTTGTGCAGGCCCAAGAGGTGAGACCTCTTAAAGATTTTGTGCAGGCCCAAGAGGTGAGACCTCTTAAAGATTTTGTGGAGGCCCAAGAGGTGAGACCTCTTAAAGATTTTGTGGAGGCCCAAGAGGTGAGACCTCTTAAAGATTTGTGGAGGCCCAAGAGGTGAGACCTCTTAAAGATTTGTGGAGGCCCAAGAGGTGAGACCTCTTAAAGATTTTGTGGAGCCCAAGAGGTGAGACCTCTTAAAGATTTTGTGCAGGCCCAAGAGGTGAGACCTCTTAAAGATTTGTGCAGGCCCAAGAGGTGAGACCTCTTAAAGATTTTGTGCAGGCCCAAGAGGTGAGACCTCTTAAGATTTTGTGCAGGCCAAGAGGTGAGACCTGTTAAACCTTTTGTGGAGGCCCAAGTAGGTGAGACCTGTTAAAAGTTATGTGGAGGCCCAAGGTGAGCAATAAATATATACATTTTTCTTATTTACGGAGCAATTCTACGGCGGTTTAAGGAGGGAGGAGGAGGAGGTGGAGGAGGAAATGGCACTTCATACAGATGGCACTTCACTTTGGCTGCTTTCCACTGTTAACCTCTTAAACCTTTTGTGGAGGCCCAAAAAGGTGAGACCTGTTAAAAATTATGTGGAGGCCCAAGAGGTGAGACCTGTTAAAATTATGAGGAGGCCCAAGAGGTGAGACCTCTTAAAACATTTTGTGGAGGCCCAAGAGGTGACACCTCTTAAAGATTTTGTGGAGGCCCAAGAGGTGACACCTCTTAAAGATTTTGTGGAGGCCCAAGAGGTGAGACCTCTTAAAGATTATGTGGAGGCCCAAGAGGTGAGACCTCTTAAAAATTATGTGGAGGCCCAAGAGGTGAGACCTCTTAAACATTTTGTGCAGGCCCAAGAGTGAGACCTCTTAAAATTATGTGGAGCCCAAGAGGTGAGACCTCTTAAAATTTGTGGAGGCCCAAGAGGTGAGACCTCTTAAAAATTATGTGGAGGCCCAGAGGTGAGACCTCTTAAAAATTATGTGGAGGCCCAAGAGGTGGAGACCTCTTAAAAAATTATGTGGAGGCCCAAGAGGTGAGACCTCTTAAAAAATTATGTGGAGGCCCAAGAGGTGAGACCTCTTAAAAATTATGTGGAGGCCCAAGAGGAGAGCCATAAATATATATATATTTTTTTTACGGAGCAATTCTACGGCGGTTAAGAAGGAGGAGGAGGAGGTGGAGGAGGAAATGGCACTTCATACAGATGGCACTTCACTTTTGGCTGCTTTCCACGGTTGGAGAAGCAAAGTCCGGGTCAATCCACTTGCTGTTCATTTTGATTAGCGTCAGCCTGTCGGCACTGTCGGTTGACAGGCGGCTGCGCTTATCGGTTATAATGCCCCCGGCTGCGCTGAACACCCTTTCTGATAGCACGCTGGCGGCAGGGCAGGCAAGCACCTCCAAGGCGTACAGGGACAGTTCCAGCCACGTGTCCAACTTGGAGACCCAGTAAGTGTAGGACGCGAGGGAATCGGGGAGGACAGGGTTACGGTCTGCCAGGTACTCCCGCAACATCCGCCGATACTTGTCCCTCCTGCTGATAGCGGGCCCGCAGTGATGGAAGTTGCACGAGGGGGTGCCAATGAACGTGTCCCACACCTTGGAGAGGTGTTCCCCTGGTGGCTGTGGGGCCTGATGGATGTTGTGGGACTCTGGGAGACCCTCTCCTCTCTGCCGCCAGCGATGGTGGGTGGGAAAATCTCCATCATGTTCTGCACGAGTTCCCTCTGGTATTCCA
>ONZH01023662.1:0-23384 GCA_900303285.1 Rhinella marina | reverse complement strand
CAAATATACTTTATTTTTTTGAAAAATACTTGACTATACAGCCGTATACTGCCAGAAGGTCAATAGATGCCTATACGCACCAGGTATATTAACAGGGTTTTGCTGGCACACAGAACGCACAACAGTGGTGCCAAATATACTTTATTTTAGGAGAACACTTGGCTATACAGCCGTATACTGCTAGAAGGTCAATAGATGCCTATACGCACCAGGTATATTAACAGGGTTTTGCTGGCACACAGAACGCACAACAGTGGTGCCAAATATACTTTTTTTTTTTAGGAGAACACTTGGCTATACAGCCGTATACTGCCAGAAGGTCAATAGATGCCTATACGCACCAGGTATATTAACAGGGTTTTGCTGGCACACAGAACGCACAACAGTGGTGCCAAATATACTTTATTTTTTAGAAAAATACTTGGCGTATACAGCCGTATACTGCAGAAGGTCAATAGATGCCTATACGCACGCAGGTATATTAACAGGGTTTTGCTGGCACACAGAACGCACAACAGTGGTGCCAAATATACTTTTTTTTTAGAAAAATACTTGGCGTATACAGCCGTATACTGCTAGAAGGTCAATAGATGCCTATACGCACCAGGTATATTAACAGGGGTTTTGCTGGCACACAGAACGCACAACAGTGGTGCCAAATTACTTTATTTTTTAGGAGAACACTTGCTATACAGCTGTATACTGCTAGAAGGTCAATAGATGCCTATACGCACCAGGTATATTACAGGGTTTTTGCTGCCACACAGAACGCACAACAGTGGTGCCAAATAACTTTATTTTTTTGAAAATACTTGGCGTATAACAGCCGTATACTGCTAGAAGGTCAATAGATGCCTATACGCACCAGGTATATTATTAACAGGGTTTTGCTGGCACACAGAACGCACAACAGTGGTGCCAAATATACTTTATTTTTTAGGAAAATACTTGGCGTATACAGCCGTATACTGCCAGAAGTTCAATAGATGCCTATACGCACCAGGTATATTAACAGGGTTTTGCTGGCACACAGAACGCACAACAGTGGTGCCAAATATACTTTTTTTTTTTAGAAAAATACTTGGCGTATACAGCCGTATACTGCTAGAAGGTCAATAGATGCCTATACGCACCAGGTATATTAACAGGGTTTTGCTGGCACACAGAACGCACAACAGTGGTGCCAAATATACTTTATTTTTTTGAAAAATACTTGGCGTAATACTGCTAGAAGGTCAATAGATGCCTATACGCACCAGGTATATTAACAGGGTTTTGCTGGCACACAGAACGCACAACAGTGGTGCCAAATATACTTTATTTTTTAGGAAAACACTTGGCGTATACAGCCGTATACTGCTAGAAGGTCAATAGATGCCTATACGCACCAGGTATATTAACAGGGTTTTGCTGGCACACAGAACGCACAACAGTGGTGCCAAATATACTTTATTTTTTTGAAAAATACTTGGCGTATACAGCCGTATACTGCTAGAAGGTCAATAGATGCCTATACGCACCAGGTATATTAACAGGGTTTTGCTGGCACACAGAACGCACAACAGTGGTGCCAAATATACTTTATTTTTTAGAAAAATACTTGGTGTATACAGCCGTATACTGCCAGAAGGTCAATAGATGCCTATACGCACCAGGTATATTAACAGGGTTTTGCTGGCACACAGAACGCACAACAGTGGTGCCAAATATACTTTATTTTTTAGGAGAACACTTGGCTATACAGCCGTATACTGCTAGAAGGTCAATAGATGCCTATACGCACCAGGTATATTAACAGGGTTTTGCTGGCACACAGAACGCACAACAGTGGTGCCAAATATACTTTATATTTAGGAGAACACTTGGCTATACAGCCGTATACTGCTAGAAGGTCAATAGATGCCTATACGCGCCAGGTATATTAACAGGGATTTGCTGGCACACAGAACGCACAACAGTGGTGCCAAATATACTTTATTTTTTAGGAGAACACTTGGCTATACAGCCGTATACTGCCAGAAGGTCAATAGATGTCTATACACACCAGGTATATTAACAGGGTTTTGCTGGCACACAGAACGCACAACAGTGGTGCCAAATATACTTTTTTTAAGAAAAATACTTGGCGTATACAGCCGTATACTGCCAGAAGGTCAAATGGTGCATATACACACCAGGTATATAACAGGGTTTTGTTGGCACACAGAACGCACAACAGTAGTGCCAAATATAGTTTTGTATATAGCTGCTAATTCACCACTAATGCCTCTCTCTGTCCCTACTCCAGCAGCTATCCCTCAATAAAGCAGCCGTTCTGTGCAGAGTGTATATAGTTAGAATAAGCTATATACCGTGCAGTATAGTAGCCCTGATAAGGGCTGTCAATCACTCTCCTGTCCGCTGGTAGCCGGTATATATGGTGGTAAATGTGATATTCTGAGCTTCTGTTATATACTTTTGGGGTCCTGCCTGACTTTCATACAGCTAAAGCCTGTCTCTCCCTGCTCGGGCCTCTGTCCCTGACTACGTTCATGCAGCATATGCGAACGAGCAGGAAGAGCTGAGTTTTTATGATTCGAGGTCACATGGTTTTTCCAGCCAATGCATGTAGACGCCGTTCTCGCGATGCCAGCGTCCTCCAAGAACCTGTCATACCCCCCCTGCATAGTGATTGGTGTAAAAAAAGCGCCAGGGCAGGTGGGAGGGGAAACGAATTTTAAGTGCGTCATCGCCGTTATACTCGATTGAAATCGAGTATGACGAATAGCGTAGTATTCGATCGAATACCGGCTCGGTCGAATACTACTCGCTCATCTCTATTAATTAAATCTCAATTTTCCATTTTGTGATATAAATAAAAAATGCACATAATCAGATCCTTCAGTGGACCTAAGCTGTAATACAATAATGGGCCCTAAAGGACTTTTAGTAAACCACATTTAAAGGAAAAGAGATGAGGAATCAATTACAATTGAATCTAATTTGCTGTACATTTCGCCAAAACCTTGGCGTCTAGTGAATCAGAAGTTTTTGGGATTTGTCCCATATGAATTTCCCAAAATATTGGAATACAGGGAAGATGAGAGGATTAATGAGGGTCATATGACCCCATTCTGACGAACTTTCCCATAATTCTTTAAAGTGAACTGCATTTGGAGTTGACTGGAAAAGAGATGAATGAATCAATTCCACCTGTCATGAGTTTCACAAAAACATCACACAAAAAAAGCAGTGAACTTTAATTTTTTTGATTCATCCTGTATGAATTGTTCATGAGAATACAGGTAAGATGAGAAGATGAATGAGGGTCACATGACCCCATCCTGACTGGTTTGCCTGTTATGCCTTGCAGTCAGCCTCAGCTAATCATTCAGGAGTATAACTATGATGCCAGAGCGGCATCCTATATTGCAGCAGAGGGAGATGCTACCAGTATTAATGGTAACCTGCATCAACATGTACCCTACTACAGAACCAAAAATAAAAGGGGCACCACCATAGTTGTGTGAACATTAACTAAGCACCTCTAACTTTGTCATTCTCAGCTCAATCGCATTAAGTTTTCTATATACAGGCTCAGACTGGCTTGAGCAAGGTGGGGCCCAAGTCTCTCACTCGCTGCACAAGTGGCACATAACACAATAGACTTACTGCACTATATACATATATTCAATGTAAAGCACCTCAACCAGCCTATTTTCATATAAAAAAAACTTGTTAGATTATTTAAAAAAATTGGCCCAGTGTCCGCTTCTCCCCAGGATCTACCTTTTGAAAGTTGCTGCAGGGACACCCATATTCAATCATCTGGTAGCATCTTGCTGCTGTGTGAGCAGGTAATATTTGAATGTATCCGTACGGTGGACCCCAAAATTACATTTTACTGGTGGGCCCTAGGGATCCTAGTTCAACACTGTCTATATACAGTACAGACCAAAAGTTTGGACACACCTTCTCATTCAAAGAGTTTTCTGTATTTTCATGACTATGAAAATAGTAGAGTCACACTGAAGGCATCAAAACTATGAATTAACACATGTGGAATTATATACTTAACAAAAAAGTGTGAAACAACTGAAAATATGTCTTATATTCTAGGTTCTTCAAAGTAGCCACCTTTTGTTTTTGATTACAACTTTGCACACTCTAGGCATTCTCTTGATGAGCTTCAAGAGGTAGTCACCTGAAATGGTTTTCACTTCACAGGTGTGCCCTGTCAGGTTTAATAAGTGGGATTTCTTGCCTTATAAATGGGGTTGGGACCATGAGTTGTGTTGGGCAGAAGTCAGATGAATACACAGCTGATAGTCCTACTGAATAGACTGTTAGAATTTGTATTATGGCAAGAAAAAAGCAGCTAAGTAAAGAAACTTTAAGAAATGAAGGTCAGGCAGTCCGAAAAATTGGGAAAACTTTGAAAGTGTCCCCATGTGCAGTCTCAAAAACCATCAAGCGCTACAAAGAAACTGGCTCACATGAGGACTGCCCCAGGAAAGGAAGACCAAGAGTCACCTCTGCTGCAGAGGATAAGTTCATCCGAGTCACCAGCCTCAGAAATCGCAGGTTAACAGCAGCTCAGATTAGAGACCAGGTCAATGCCACACAGAGTTCTAGCAGCAGACACATTTCTACAACAACTGTTAAGAGGAGACTGTGTGCAGCAGGCCTTCATGGTAAAATAGCTGCTAGGAAACCACTGCTAAGGACAGGCAACAAGCAGAAGAGACTTGTTTGGGCTAAAGAACACAAGGAATGGACATTAGACCAGTGGAAATCTGTGCTTTGGTCTGATGAGTCCAAATGTGAGATCTTTGGTTCCAACCACCGTGTCTTTGTGTGACGCAGAAAAGGTGAACGGATGGACTCTACATGCCTGGTTCCCACCGTGAAGCATGGAGGAGGAGGTGTGATGGTGTGGGGGTGCTTTGCTGGTGACACTGTTGGAGATTTATTCAAAATTGAAGGCATACTGAACCAGCATGGCTACCACAGCATCTTGCAGCGGCATGCTATTCCATCCGGTTTGCGTTTAGTTGGACCATCATTTATTTATCAACAGGACAATGACCCCGAACACACCTCCAGGCCGTGTAAGGGCTATTTGTCCAAGAAGGAGAGTGATGGGGTGCTACGCCAGATGACCTGGCCTCCACAGTTACCAGACCGCAGAGTGAAGGCAAAAGGGCCAACAAGTGCTAAGCATCTCTGGGAACTCCTTCAAGACTGTTGGAATACCATTTCAGGTGACTACCTCTTGAAGCTCATCAAGAGAATGCGAGTGTGCAAAGCAGTAATCAAAGCAAAAGGTGGCTACTTTGAAGAACCTACAATATAAGACATATTTTCAGTTGTTTCACACTTTTTTGTTAAGTATATAATTCCACATGTGTTAATTCATAGTTTTGATGCCTTCAGTGTGAATCTACAATTGTCATAGTCATGAAAATACAGAAAACTCTTTGAAAGAGAAAGTGTGTCCAAACTTTTGGTCTGTACTGTATATATAGTTCATTAATTAACAATTAATAACTTGTCATAAATACCATTGTAACAACAAATTTGTTATCATAATGGACAATATCTAACCTTACAGATCCATATCTACCATCAAGAAAATTAACATACTGGATTTTTCATTATATAAGATGCAAAAGTGGGGAAAAATGGCAGTGTGTTTTATAAACTGAATATTAATGAGTGCTTCAATTATGGAACCGCTCATTAGTATATTAGGACCAGGGAGTGAATGTAGCACTGATAGTGTTGATATTACTCCCTGGTCTTCTCTGGGAGCCCCACTGCATACAACATCAGGATGTATTGCACATCAGATCACAGTACAGCACTGGGGGTCTATTTTGGGGTCTCATGAAGATCGGTCTGATTTGGGGGTTTGAGGAAGATTTCAGTGCTTATCAGAGGTCTGATAAAGATTGAAGATCTGATTTAGGGGCCTGATGAAGATTGGGGGTCTGATCTGAACAGGGGCGGACTGGCCATAGACCTTACAGGGAAATTTCCCGGTGGGCTGAGGCCCAGGGGGCCGCCTGAGCCCTCCTCACAGCCGGCCAGTGGAAGTTTTTGGGGATGTATTTTGTGCTGCTGGCAGTATTTTGTGAGGGACTGTGGTATTTGGCTCTGTTGGGGGAGTATAATGTGCCACAATATGTTATTGCTGGTCCTGCCTTCCATCAATTTGGAAACAACTACAAAACGGGGCCACTTTTAGTATTTTTCCACGGCCACTTTCAGTTCCCAGTCCGCCCCTGGATCTGAGGTCTTATAAAAAAACATTTTTTCCTTATTTTCTTCCTCTAAAACCTAGGTACGTGTTATGGTCAGATGTGTCTTACAAAGCAAAAAATACTGTAAATACTACTAGGAAACATTAAGTTTTATGATGAAGAATGACACAAATGACACAAATTGAAAAACTTAATTGCATCACATTTCTCTGTATACAGCATCTTAGAAATTTCTTTTATTCTGGAAATTTCTTCTGATTATGTTCTATGTATGTATATAGATAAAAAGTGTAATGTATATGCATAAATCAAACCACCACAACAAGTAAAAAGATTTTCATATCTCTTTGAGTAATAGGTAACTGCAGACTTGAGTTTTTTATATAATCCATGTGACATAGACTGCTTATTATGTTCTGCCCAATTATACAAATCAATGTTTCTCAATTTCAGTGTATGTGGAACCATAGCAGTCAGATCTCATTTTATATTCTTACATAAATATAGTAACTAGCAATCTAATTCTGAAAGTCACTTTGTTGCTTGCAATTCCTTTAGAGTTCAATATTGTGGTAGGCTGAGGATGAAGAAACCAAGCCTTTACATCAATTTTTCAGTTAGTCACAATAACATGAACTGTTGATGAAATTATGCTTAGGTACCCTCAAGGTTTCTACTCTATTAATGTTGGAATTCTGGGGGCTCTAAAGCCCAATACTTGATTGATACTTAAAGGGGTTTTCCAGGCTTTTAATTAAGGATGAGCAAATCGACTTCGGATGCTTCATCTGAAGTTAATTCACATAAAACTTTGTTTTAATACTGCACGGAGTAGGAGCTCCGTGCAGTATTAGAACGTATTGGCTCCGATGAGCCAAAGTTATTACTTCGTGAAGTCTTGATAGACTTTGTATAATAATGTAAAAAACCTTGATACAGAACTCTGATTCGGTTCCAAGTAGTGATGAGCGAGCCGAAGCGGCAAGATTCGGGATTTGCTCGAATATTGCCCGCTTCGGCTAGGCTCGGCATCACGAGGCAGCGCGGACTTGTTACTATCCGTGCGTCACTGCCCGCGTGAAATGCCCATTTTAAACAGCTAATCAGCAGCAAAGGTAAGCCTGTGGGAACGCCTGCTGTGATGTAACAGCCCCTATGTCTCCCCAGCACTGATTGGCTGGCAGTGACATGTGACCGAAATTGACCTATGGTAGGGAGTCTAGGATCTGCAGCCTCAGCCTCATTCTGCATTGGGAAGGGGACCAGACAAGACATAGTAGAGTTAGCTCGTGTAGTGTGTGCAGCAGGCAGTTAGAACTTAGGAGTTAGGAAGCAAGAAAAGTCTTTTTAAAGACTATCTTTACTCTGAAAAACAGTATATACTATCAGCCTGTATCCTGTGTAGGAAAAGAAAGCCACAACAGTCTGTTAAAAAGCAATTGATTCTCTGAAGGAAACTACAGTGTATGCTGTCAGCCTTTGTGTGCAGAGCTGGTAAATAGGCACAAACTATACATATATTAAACAGATATATTCCTGTGCATGATAGGTTAGGTCTGAAAAGAATTACAGCAAAATATCTTTCTATATAGTGCGTTTATTCTGAGTGAGCTCAGCTGTCATAGACGGTACATCTTATCAGGGTGCCATATACCTAACAGCGTATAGATACCGTATTGCTCTGTGGTTTTGCGTTTAAGTTGCGCAAAGTGCACATATTTTTTTGGGGGGATAGGTCTGAAAAGAATTGCACCAGCATATTTAACTATATAGTGCATTTAATCTGAGTGAGCTCAGCTGTCATAGACGGTGCTGTAAATACGGAATACATCACATCAGGGTGCCATATACCGAACAGCGTATAGATACCGTATTGCTCTGTGGTTTTGCGTTTCAGTTGTGCAAAGTGCGCATTTTTTTTTGGGATAGGTCTGAAAAGAATTGCAGCAAAATATATTTCTGTATAGTACGTTTATTCTGACTGAGCTTTCATAGACGGTACATCTCATCAGGGTGCCATATACCTAACAGCGTATAGTTACCGTATTGATCTGTGGTTTTGCGTTTCAGTTGCGCAAAGTGCGTATAATAAATTTTTTGGACAGGTCTGAAAAGAATTGCAGCAAAATATCTTTCTATATAGTGCGTTTATTCTGAGTGAGCTTTCATAGACGGTACATCTCATCAGGGTGCCATATACCTAACAGCGTATAGTTACCGTATTGATCTGTGGTTTTGCGTTTCAGTTGCGCAAAGTGTGTATAATAAATTTTTTTGGATAGGTCTGAAAAGAATTGCAGCAAAATATATTTCTATATAGTACGTTTATTCTGACTGAGCTTCCATAGACGGTACATCTCATCAGGGTGCCATATACCTAACAGCGTATAGTTACCGTATTGATCTGTGGTTTTGCGTTTCAGTTGCGCAAAGTGTGTATAATAAATTTTTTTGGATAGGTCTGAAAAGAATTGCAGCAAAATATATTTCTATATAGCACGTTTATTCTGACTGAGCTTTCATAGACGATACATCTCATCAGGGTGCCATATACCTAACAGCGTATAGTTACCGTATTGATCTGTGGTTTTGCGTTTCAGTTGCGCAGTGTGTATAATAAATTTTATAATAATATAATAAATACAATAAATATAATAAATACCCCCAGTTGAGTGAGTTGCTCACCAAGGTGCGGCGCATATGCGCCCATTTTCGCAAGTCCACCACCGATGCCGCGACCCTCAGGACTGTGCAAGGGCGGCTACAACTCCCTGTTCACCGGCTGCTGTGTGACGTTCCCACGCGTTGGAATTCGACGTTACACATGCTAGCCAGGGTGTACCAACAATGCAGGGCAGTTGTAGACTGCCAGCTGATCCCCCAAGGTGGTAGTCAGGCCAGTCAGCTTCCTCATGTCTATGCTGAGGAGTGGACGTGGATGGCTGGCATCTGCCAGGTCTTAGGTCCCTTTGAGGAGGCAACAGAGATGGTTAGTGGTGATGCACACATCATCAGTGTCACCATCCCTCTGTTGTGCCTCATCCAGAACTCCTTGCGGAACCTAAGATCTGAGGATTCAGCAGTGTCACAGGAGGTGGTGGAAGACAGTGACATTGAGAGCACCCTGTTGTCAGTTTCGCAGCGCGGAACTGAGGAGGAGGAGGCGGCTGAGGAGGAGGAAGAAACTCTTGGGCACCATGCATCAGGGGGTGATTCCATGCTACCTGTTGAGCGGGTATGGGCTGAGGAGGATGAATTGGGGTCGGAGGAAGGGGGGAGGAGGAGATGGAGAGTCCGCTAAGTGAGGAGGCTGAAGGCTTGCGTGTTGGCACAGTAGGGCACATGGCACAATTTATGCTTGGCTGTCTTTGTGGTGATCCCCGGGTCAAGAGGATACTGTCCACCAATGACTATTGGGTGTACACCCTCCTTGACCCACGCTACAAGGACAACTTTGCCCAACTAATACCCGTGGAGGAAAGGAGCACCCGAGTCACTTTCTACCACAAGGCCCTGGTTCAGAAACTGATACAGGCCTTTCCAGACCAGTCGAGCAACAGGGGGTGGACTGCAGTGGCCGAAGTTGGAGAGGAGGGGGAAAGTCAGTGTAGGTGCCAAGGGCAGGGGTACACTATTCCATGCTTTTGCCAAGTTTCTTAAACCCCAGCAAGACACTGCAAAATGGTGAGGGAGTATGTCGCGGACCAGACCAACGTCCTGACCGATTTCTCCACGCCATATAATTACTGGCTGGCCAAGCTGGACAGGTGGCCAGAACTTGCGCAGTACGCTCTTGAGGTGCTTGCCTGCCCAGCTGCAAGTGTACTGTCTGAAAGGGTTTTTAGTGCCGCCGGGGGTATCATTACGGACAAACGGACGCGCCTGTCCACCGACAACGCTGACATCCTCACGTTCATCAAGATGAACAGGTCATGGATATCCCCCCAGTTCTCATCCCCACCTCAGGCTACCTCCTAAATTGCTCGCTTTCCTCCTCCTCCTTCATCTGAGTTGCATATGCAGCAATTTTTCTGGAAAGTCATCCGTCTTTCTACTAACAATTTTTCAGGAAAGTCATACGTCTTTCTAATAACAAATTTTTAGTAAAGTCATCCGTCTTTCTAATAAAAAATTTTCAGTAAAGTCATCCGTCTTTCTAATAACAATTTTTCTGGGAAGTCATCCGTCTTTCTAATAACAATTTTTCTGGGAAGTCATCCGTCTTTCTAATAACAAATTTTCAGTAAAGTCATCCGTCTTTCTAATAACAATTTTTCTGGGAAGTCATACGTCTTTCTAATAACAAATTTTTAGTAAAGTCATCCGTCTTTCTAATAACATTTTTTCTGGGAAGTCATCCGTCTTTCTAATAACAAATTTTAAGTAAAGTCATACGTCTTTCTAATAACAATTTTTCTGGTTAGTCATACGTCTTTCTAATAACAATTTTTCTGGGAAGTCATCCGTCTTTCTAATAACAAATTTTCAGTAAAGTCATCCGTCTTTCTAATAACAATTTTTCTGGGAAGTCATACGTCTTTCTAATAACAATTTTTCTGGGAAGTCATCCGTCTTTCTAATAACACATTTTCAGTAAAGTCATCCGTCTTTCTAATAACAATTTTTCTGGGAAGTCATACGTCTTTCTAATAACAAATTTTTTGTACAGTCATCCATCTTTCTAATAACAAATTTTCAGTAAAGTCATCCATCTTTCTAATAACAATTTTTCTGGGAAGTCATAAGTCTTTCTAATAACAGTTTTTCTGGGAAATCATCCGTCTTTCTAATAACAAATTTTCAGTAAAGTCATCCGTCTTTCTAATAACAATTTTTCTGGGAAGTCATCCGTCTTTCTAATAACAATTTTTCAGGAGTCATGCGGCTTTGTAACCAAATTTTTTAGGAAAGGCCATGGGGTTCTATACACACAGTGCTGACGGAAGCCCATCAGCCTTTCTAAACACAATGCCCACTGCCTCTCCCAAGCGGTTGTGGTGTTGATGTTGCCTCACACTTAAAATTGATCTGTTCCACTCTCTTCCTCGGGCTGTCTGCGGAGAAGGCAGACTCTCCAGACTCTCCAAACCGGTTTCATGGCGATTCTCCGGCCCCTCATTAAGCCCAGGATCATCAAGAAGTGGACGAAGAAGTTCATCCCCCACCAATCAGACCGTTATGTAAAGATTAAGCGTAACTGGCGTAAACCCAGAGGTATTGACAACAGAGCCCGCAGGAGGTTCAAAGGGCAGATCCTGATGCAGGGGCGTAACTATAGGGGAAGCAGGGGAAGTGGCTGCTTTGGGGCCCAGACCCACAAGGGGCCCCTTCAGGAGGAAGACTAAAACATTTTACTGTCAGGGTCCCCTAAACAGTATTATACAATAACGTTATATACACTGACACTCTAGGAAACAGACTGAGCAGCTGCCAGGCCTTGTCTGAGAGAGCGCAACCTTGATTAGGCACAAGAATGAGGGTTGCATGTAAGTTGGGGGTTGTGAAGAAGTTGCTGTGGGGGCCCCGTTCAAAGATTTGCTGTGGGGCCCAGCTAGTTGTAGTTACACTACTGTCCTGATGCCCAACATTGGGTACGGTAGCAACAAGAAGACCAAACACATGCTGCCCACAGGGTTCCGCAAATTCCTGGTCCACAATGTCAAGGAGCTCGAGGTTCTGTTGATGAGCAGCAAGTCCTTCTGTGCAGAAATCGCCCACAACGTCTCCTCAAAGAACCGAAAGACCATTGTGGAGAGAGCGGCACAGCTCGCCATCAAAGTGACGAACCCCAACGCCAGACTGCGCAGCGAAGAGAACAAATAAATATCTCAGTGGTTATTTGTGCTAAATAAAAGTTAAATAAACACAAAAAAAAAAAAAGGTCTGTTCCTGTGCCTGATCCACCCAAGTTGAATCTGTCCCATCATGAGAAAGTCCCCCAAAGGAGTCCCCACTGTAACTTGCTTCCCATACAACTAACTCACCCCCCGACACCTGTGTCTCGCCATTGTCCACCACCTCCTCAGACAACACTGGTAAATCCCCACTGTCAGCACACTGAGACTGCAAAAGGTCTTGCGAATTGGGGCAGAGAACGTTCTGGGGTAGCACATCAGGGAAGGGGTGACTGTGGGGTTCCAGGGATTACGTGACCAAATGCAATCTCCATCTAAAAAGTCATACTGAGGCTCACCGCCATGCTTTACACTGCAATCTTATTACTGAGGCTCACCACCATGCTTTACACTGCAATCTTATTGAAAGACAGACAATCAGGGGTTCACCGCCAGGTTGTCAGGCAGCATTTTTAAGTGGCTCACCTCCCCCCAACACCTGTGTCTCGCCATTGTCCACCACCTCCTTAGACAACACTGGTAAATCCCCACTGTCAGCACACTGAGACTGCAAAAGGTCTTGCGAATTGGGGCAGAGAATGTTCTGGGGTAGCACATCAGAGAAGGGGTGACTGTGGGGTGCCAGGGAGTACATGACCAGGGGCGGTCTTGGGCACCACACATCCTATGCATTTGCATAGGGCCCCGACGTCCAAGGGGGCCCCACGCTCCGCTCTTGTGCTGGTTTCCAAGACCGCCCGCCCAGCTGTCATGTACTGCATTTGTCCGAATGCGTACTCATTTTATAAATTAGTACGCTAATGCGTACTAATTTATAAAATGCATACACATTAGTGTACATACTAAAATATGCATATGAATTAGCGTGCAGATTTGAAAAAGCGCACGCAAATTCCACCCGAGCATGCTCTAGTCCCAGTCTTTGATGTGTGGGGGGCGTGCCATTGGGAGGGGTGTCATCAGAGGGCGTGTCATCAGGGGCGTGACGCGTCATTGGGGGGTGGGGGCCCCCGGACATAACTTCGCTTAGGGCCCCAGAAATGCCAAGACCACCCCTGTACGTGACCACATGCAATCTCCATCTAAAAAGTCATACTGAGGCTCACCGCCATGCTTTACACTGCAATCTTATTACTGAGGCTCACCACCATGCTTTACACTGCAATCTTATTGAAAGACAGACAATCAGGGGTTCACCGCCAGATTGTCAGGCAGCATTTTTAAGTGGGTCACCATTACCGTTTCCCTGAAAATTGCCTTGGGGTCATCACCAGACTATTGGCCAGATTTAGAAAGAATGGTGCAATTAGGGAGCCTCAGAGGCATCCCTACATTCTGCCCCTGGTGTTTCCTATCCATTTCCAAGGTGTTTCCATCTTTTTCTGAGGTTTTCACATGTTGGGGCAAACCTGACTGTGCAGAACGTTTGGCCCCTGCAAAAATATTCGGGTCTCCCATAGACTTTAATGGGATTCGTGATTCGGCCCGAACCCACGAATCCCGAGGTGGGATTCGGGCCGAATTCCGAACCCCCGAATCTTTTAGGATTCGCTCAACTCTAGTTCCAAGTGGTACCTATAAAAAAGTTTGGGAATCACAATATGGCAATGGAAAGAAAAAATGTTTTTTTCTAAGTTTTTACTTTTTAAAAGTACTAAAACACAAGAAAAACTATAAACTATGATAACATTGTAATTTGGGATGAACAAATCGACTTTGGATGGTACATCCAAAGTCGATTCACAAAAAACGTTGTTGTAATGATTTCACGCTCCGTTCAGTATTAAAATGTATTGGATCCGATGAGCCAAAGTTATTACTTCACAAAGTTGCAGGAGACTTCATGTAATAACTTCCGTAATTAATTATGACTGTAAAAAACCTTGGTACCGAACTCTGGTTGTACCATCCGAAGTCAATCCGCTCATGCCTAAGTGTAATCATACTGACCCACAGAATGAAGTTAACATGTCAGTGTCACTTCATAGGGAATGTTGTAAAAATAAAAATCACAAAACATCGCGGAATTGCATTTTTTTTACACTTACACCAAATTTGGAATTTTTTGTAGCGTCTCACTACATCGTATGCAACATTAAGTGTTAATGCCAATAGAAAATGCAACTTGTCCCACAAAAAAATAAACCCTCATACCTCTATGTGAATGGAAAAGTAAAAATGTTATGGCTCTGGAAAGACAGGGAGTCAAAAATGAAAATGAAAACATAGAAAATAGAAAAAATAGAAAATCGTTGGATCAGAAAATGGGTTAATTACATGCTATTTCTCATCTCTCTCACCCTGTTCTATTTGCAGCAACAAGTTGTTGTAGTCTAGAGACTTTAAAGGAATCTGTCACCTTCAGCAAGCCCTAATAAGTACAGTAATATGGGCATAGAAACCTGCTTTTGACTCCAGATTAGTAATTTGTATGTTGATTTTCACCCCATTCTTCCAGTGTGCATCTGCAAACCGGTCATGGAATGCATTGAAGGACTCCTGTGCATGAGCACATAGCGGAGGACTTCAGAAGTCCTCTCTATGCACTCCACAGCACAGTGGTAGGTAGGCAGGGGACGTCTTCTTGACATATGTTATTGTATTTAAAGGGGTTGTGTCACAAAATATTCTACATTTTTCAAACCATTTCCTGGATCTGAATACTTTTGTAATTGCATGTAATTAAAAATGTAGTATAGTCACTGAGCTATTCAATAAAATGTATTTGTAAAGTGCCACCTGCTGTTTGTTCTTTTCCTTACAGTCTTTTTTGTCCGCCCCACTGAGCTAGTCGAATGTGCTCAGTTTTAGCTTTGTTAGAAAGCTATTGACATGTACTATATGATAGCTGATTTTTATTTTTTATATCAATAATGGAGTAACCCACTTAATAGGGTTTGCCAGAGGTGATAGATTCATTTTTTGTGTTTTTATTTTTTTTATACTAATTCTTGTGTTTATTCCATATTGATTTTCCTCTCCACCTCTATGACATGCATTTTCCTACACCAGTCTTGATCCACTGTGCTCTGCAATGAAATGTGCCTAATTTACTAAGAAACAGATGCCTTTTAATAAATTAGGTGCATCTCTGGCAATTAAATGCCAGAAACTGAAATCTACACCAACTAGTGGCTGATGTTAATTTGAGCTATAATTTATGCCAGTTTCTAGCGTAAATTATAGTAAATCTAGTGGGAAGTGGGAGGCGTCACTCTCCCAATAAGCTCCACTCCTTTTCTATGTTGAGAAGTGATAAAAGTCACAAATTAAGTAATAAAAGTAAAAGTAATAAATTTGATGGCACTTTTGTGGCGTAACAGTGTTGTTAGAGGGATTCTATGGGAATTATTTAAAAAGGCCACAAGCAACCTGTCCTAGAATCTGAGCAGTACTGGTTGCCTCCACTTGTAGAGTGGCCTAAGGGGTGAGGGGGTGGGTCTCGTTATACTACACATTATACTGCTGTACAGTAGATGGAATCCTGCCTATGATATGCCATCATGGATGAGCAGTAGTGTTGAGTGAATCAAAGTATCTGAAGTGGACTTCGATACAAATTTCAGGAAAAATGTGATTTGTCGCAAAGCTGAATTTCCTCGCGCTTCAAGGTAACAAATCAATTTTTCCTGAAATGGAGATGAAAAGATACATACTTGCCTCATCCATTTGCTTAAATAAAGGCCATCACGGCCATTTTCATTGAAGAAAACGTGCCGAATCTCATGTGTGCTGACGTGCAACGTCACCATCATCAACACAGATTTGGCACGTTGTCTTCAATCAAGATGCCTGCGACGGCCTCTCCATGAGCAAATGGATGATGTGAGTATGTATTTTCTTCTTTCAAATCCCTGATTAACCCCTGAAAGGCCTCAATGTGACTGTCAGATGGCACAATCAGCACTAAACGTGGCATCTGAGGGGTTTAATGAGGAGTGGCACAATAGCTACACACAATGGAATGTGATTCATAACAAGGTAATTCGTAACTAATCAAATTGTTTTGTGAACTTAGGTGAAACAGTCAAATCACATTTTTATAACTTTGCTCTTCTCTACTGAGCCTTACTTCTACATTATCAGAAATTTTCCCTTTCCTTAGGACATTGTCAGAGAAAAGTAAGCAGAAACAATGGAAAGTAAACAATATTGTGGTCGCATTTTTCTGAAAGTGATCCTGGAATAGTAGGATGACAATCATGTGGGTGCATAGCTCAGCAACATAATTTTAATAAAAATAGACTGCAGATATGTGAACACATGATGGAGTATGAGATTGTGCACACTTCATATAATCTTAAACCTCACATTGTCTTAGTTGTTAGAAATGTGTTATATTACTGAGAATATCTATTTTTTCAGTCTCAACAATCCAACAACCTTTGTAATTTTTTATGTGACCCATGGGTAATATTTTAAAGAATAAATCCTCTTAAAGACACTCCTATGTTAAGAGATTTGGAAAGGGGACTATTTTAAAAATAAACGATTGATAAAGAATCCTTCATTAGAAAGAATTGTTGCTGCACATTCCTGGAGCATTGCCATTTCTCTTGATATGCTGATAAAAGACTAATGCATGAGAACTAACATCTGGATGTAGTACGTGTGAGGTTGATGATGGGTTATTATATTACATGATATCCAACATGTCTGTAACTAGATGATAGACTTTTATATTCTGTTGTTTCTACAACCCATAATATTAAAAATCAGGATTTTAGTGCATTACATGTTTCAAATATTACATATCACCAAAAGATGGACATTGCATGCTCGAGGCACAGAAAGTAGTTGATTTATACAATTAAAATACTGTACATGTACCTCATATGGGCTTCATATAATATTTTCATTTATAACATTCAATATATTACATGTATATATTTTTCACGTCTTGTTTGTGAAATGTCCATCATGAGTTGTTAAAAAAAAAACTGATTACTCACCTACTGTACATTGATTCCCCGCCACAATTGTTCTGGTCTTGTTCCTGCTTCTCTGCATAAAACTCATTAGAAAACCTTTAATATTTTGGCCAGTGTTTGTCAGCGCTTCTATGCCAAGCATCCTCTAGGGAGCTCATAACTACAAGCATGAATTCCATTGAATTCAAAGGGAGCAGTGTTGCAGTGATGAGCTCTGTACATATTTTGACAGATCTGTGTAGTTCCAGTAAGCCAGATCTGCAGTAAGCCTGCTCCGTACAAGGCGGGGGCTGGCTGTATCAATACAGCAGACACCTGGCGGCAATGAAAGGAAAACAGCGATCTCACTGAACTCATTTAGCCCCACAGATGCCGCTAGCAATGCCGATTGTGGCATTTGTGAGGTAAGGCATCTGTGAGGGACATGACTCCTGCTGCCTTCATTTCTCTGCGTAGGCTCCAATCAGTTACTATGGCAGACTGGACGCTTCTGAAGCTTCATGCTTCGTTGTGCACAAGGAAAAGCTAAGCAGGGAACGCTGTATAATGCCATTAACCCTAATAGAACTATATTAGGGTGAATGGGACAAGGGATAAAAAGATCCCAGGTTCTAGTCTCCTAAGGAAGCTAAAAGTTATTATTAAAAGTTAAAAAATTAATAAAAATAAAATAAAACAAAAAAACTTAAAATATTAAACGTTTAAATCACCCTCCTTTCCCAATTTTACATATAAAAATATATACATAAAAAAATAAACATATCGTGTATCGACGTGTCCCAAAAAGTCTGAACTATTGAAATATAAAAAAAAATATTGATGTGTTGAACGTTGTAACAGGGAAAAAAAGAAAGAAAAACACATTTCGTTGTTTTTTAGTCACCTTCCCCTCCCCCATAAAAATTGAATAACCGCCATAAAAGCCACACATACCACAAAGATGGTACTACTAAAAACTACAGTTTGTCCCACAAAATACAAACCCTGTAGATCGAAATAGAAAACGTGTGGCACTACAGTGTGATTATTAGTGGCAGAATGATCTATTCTGTTGCATGATGCACCGGCATCTGGAAATTCTATTTGATTCATGCCTGATTCATCTTTATGAAGGTTAGTCTCTCAACATTTTGGGAGGAAAGGTGAGTTCTCTTAGGGGAAATTATGCCCCCACTGCACTGAACATTTCCTCTGATGCTAAACTACTGGCCGGGCAGGAAAGCATGCCCATGGCATACTCAGAAAGTTAGAGCCACGCTTCAAATTTTCATACCCAGTAGTCCAGGGGGTTTTGGATCATGGATGACATGGTGCAGTCCAAGTATGCCACCACCTGGTGGTTGAGGTTCTGTTGGATGTTTTGCTGCTGCTTCTAGGTGGTTTCTTCAGAAAGCTGCTAAAGAAAACTGCTAGAGATCAGCAAAGTAATCACAATTTTGATTTGGCTGTTACAAAAAAAGAAATGCTTTGAGAAAAATTACTTTGTAACGAAGTGCATTTCTTTGCAAGTAGTGGGTGCAATGACAGGGAGCATGGATTGTGCTGCTCCCCATCATTGTACGCCTCAGATGCCTTATTCATACATGATTGCAGCATCTGATAACAATAACTACACAACATGTCTCTATAGTAGTCCATTTTTTCATCCCTCTCAGAAGGTCTGAAGAATACCTTCATTTTTGAATGGTAGTGGGGGTCTAAGAATGTGGATAGCTAGTAGTTATCCCTTAGCCAAATCTTGACAATGCGGCTGTCACTACACAAACAAGACAGCATGCATCTGGCCATTTGTGCAAGGGACTTGAAGGACCTCCTTGCCTCCATCTATACTACATACTGCCACGGTCTGTAAGGGTCATCTGTGTCGTCTTCGTTGTCGCCCTCCAGCTCTGCATGCTCCTCCTGCTCCACTCCTGTTTCATGGGCAGATAAACTATAAAATTCCTAGGCACTTATATCCTCCTCATCCTTCTCCTCTGCCAGTTAATCCTGCTCAGGTCTCAGGTGGCCATGAGATGTAGGCAACACATTTTCTGTCCCCTTGCCAATCATAAGGGATTACCTCTGAATGTCAGTGCTCTAGAAAGTGATGCACATGGCAATATATTACACATGCCTTTAATACTGAGGCACACTAAGGCTAAATGCACACGATCAGGATTGCATGCAGATTTTCTGCGTGGATTTGCATGCGGAAAATCTGCACTGTAGGTCATGTACATTGTATTCTATGAGAATTTGAAATTCTCATGCACATGATGCAGATTTTCTCTGCACGGATTTTGACCTACAGTCATGGCCAAAAGTTTTGAGAATGATACAAATATAAATTTTTACAAAGTCTACTGCTTCAGTTTTTATAATGGCAATTTGCATATACTCCAGAATGTTATAAAGAGTGATCAGCTTAACAGCAATTACTTGCAAAGTCAATATTTGCCTACAAAATGAACTTTATCCCCCAAAACACATTTCAACATCATTGCAGCCCTGCCTTAAAAGGACCAGCTAACATCGTTTCAGTGATTGCTCCATTAACACAGGTGTGGGTGTTGATGAGGACAGGGCTGGAGATCAATCTGTCATGATTAAGTAAGAATGACACCACTGGACACTTTAAAAGGAGGCTGGTGCTTGGCATCATTGTTTCTCTTCTGTTAACCATGGTTATCTCTAAAGAAACACGTGCAGTCATCATTGCACTGCACAAAAATGGCCTAACAGGGAAGAGTATCGCAGCTAGAAAGATTGCACCTCAGTCAACAATCTATCGCATCATCAAGAACTTCAAGGAGAGAGGTTCCATTGTTGCCAAAAAGGCTCCAGGGCGCCCAAGAAAGACCAGCAAGTGCCAGGACCGTCTCTTAAAAGTGTTTCAGCTGCGGGATCGGGCTACCAGCAGTGCAGAGCTTGCTCAGGAATGGCAGCAGGCAGGTGTGAGTGCATCTGCACGCACTGTGAGGTGGAGACTCTTGGAGCAAGGCCTGGTCTCAAGGAGGGCAGCAAAGAAGCCACTTCTCTCCAGAAAAACCATCAGGGACAGACTGATATTCTGCAAAAGGTACAGGGAGTGGACTGCTGAGGACTGGGGTAAAGTCATTTTCTCTGATGAATCCCCTTTTCCATTGTTTGGGACATCTGGAAAACAGCTTATTCGGAGAAGACGAGGTGAGCGCTACCACCAGTCTTGTCTCATGCCAACTGTAAAGCATCCTGAAACCATTCATGTGTGGGGTTGTTTCTCAGCCAAGGGAATCGGCTTTCTCACAGTCTTGCCTAAAAACACAGCCATGAATAAAGAATGGTACCAGAATGTCCTCCGAGAGCAATTTCTCCCAACCGTCCAAAAGCAGTTTGGCGATCAACAATGCCTTTTCCAGCATGATGGAGCACCTTGCCATAAAGCAAAGGTGATAACTAAATGGCTCAGGGAACAAAACATAGAGATTTTGGGTCCATGGCCTGGAAACTCCCCAGATCTTAATCCCATTGAGAACTTGTGGTCAATCTTAAAGAGACAGGTGGACAAACAAAAACCTAAAAAAAAACCTTGATTGTGCAAGAATGGACTGCTATCAGTCAGGATTTGGTCCATAAGTTGATTGAGAGCATGCCAGGGAGAATTGCAGAGGTCCTGAAGAAGAAGGGTCAACACTGCAAATATTGACTTGCTGCATTAACTCATTCTAACTGTCAATATAAGCTTTTGTTACTCATAATATGATTGCAATTATATTTCTGTATGTGATAAAAACATCTGACAAACACACATAAAAATCAGAGGGCAGCAGATCATGTGAAAATATAATATTTGTGTCATTCTCAAAACTTTTGGCCATGACTGTACAGTGTGGATTTTAAAATCCACTGCAAGTCAATTTATTTTATTTTTCCTTTCCAGGTTTTCTCCATTCACTTCAATGGGGTCAGTAAAATCCGCATGCAAACTGCACCAATTATTTAGTATTATGTTTATCTGATTTAGTTTGTTTGTATCAGTTGTATTTCATTGTCATTTTGATTAATTGATGCTCAAGTTCTTCCTGGGTATTATTTCTAGAAGATGTTAATGTCCGTGATGACTTCAGTGTCAAAATGGTCAGTGGTTCATCTGTGAAGGTGTTTGTGAAGAATTCGTGTTTAGACCGTGTATCTGTTTTTTGCACTTCTCATTTCATCCATATTTTCCAAGGAGATTGCTAGACTTAAAATTAATTTCCAGAGCACCTCCTATTAATGGTCTTTGAAAATCACTGACCAAACATGGAGTGTGCTCGTGTTGTGTCCATGGTTTTCACGGACTCATAGAGTTTAATGTGCATTAGGGAGCTGTAATCAAAGAAAAAATAGGGCATGTCTCCTTGGTTTCACCATGGACCCATGAGCATGGTCTGTGGAAAACCACTCATATGTGAATACACACATTACAGTATATGGGTAGGTGTGTTTTAAGTGGAGATTATGGACAGCACATTTATGTGACCTTGAAGCACTGACATGCGAAAGAGGCCTTGTGATGAACAATATATTAAAGTATGCAATACTCAAGAAAGAAACTTGAGGGTGAACAATATTTTTGTATCTGGATAACAAAATTTCATCAATTTAGGCTAGGTTCACATCTTGTTTGGCTGATCTGTCATTCTGGATTACATCGGATCCGACCTAGACAGGTACTGCTGTTCAACACTGGTAACCATTGACTATGATGGGATCCATGGGAGAGGGGGTATCCGGCAGGTTCACGGCATGAGTGCTGGTTTTCGGATAGACAAAAACCTGCTACATACAGAATGAAAACAAACCAGAGTCTTTGGTTTACATGGTAAACTGGGTCAAGAGAGTCCAAGCAGAAAAAAAATGGGACAGATGAACCTTGAATGCATCTGTTAAAACCAGAATTTAATACAAGAAAACCCCTATAAGGTATAAAAATAGTTTATCCCATGACTGGAAAGAAATGGTATATCATTTTTTATTCTGAAAAAATGTAAATCTTCAAAGGTATATAACTTGTTTATATTATTGAAATGTATAGTATAACTCCTATAGTTAGTGAAAATAAATGGGTTAAGCACATGGCCTATGACCATACTGTAAATACATTCATAGCAGTACAATATTGGTGGATGGAGAGACTAGGGAGAAAATCTTGATACTGTGAATTGTTTATGAAAATCCTATTACAATATGGGAACATTTACAGTTCAGTGCCTGATTAGACGGAGATCTGTTACCAGTTCACAGCTGGGAGTTGTCTCCTATTGCTGTTCGGTTGGTTCTGCCTGTATTTGTTATTGTTTCAAATTCTAAAAATGTTTTACTCAAATTTAGAAAGCACAACATTTGGACAATGATAAACGAATGACAAGAATGATATAAACTGTAGTGGAAGACCTTGCAGAGCAAACCCTGGGAGAACAGCGTGTCTCCAGCTGTCCAGTTTACTACACTCCACCAATAAAGGATTGTGTTTTCAGAAGAAAGGATAATTATTTTCTTTACGTTCAAGGAGGTAGGGGTTTCTTCTTAGAAAATAATACTGATATATTTTGCAATAAGGACACAGGACACAATTACATTGTGTGTTTACAATTAGCATAGGAAACTTACTGAAGCAGTATTAATTTAACCAGCTACAAAATATAAAACTTTTTTAGAAAAAACATCCCTAGCAGATACAGCCCCTTTCCTGCTACATTCAATGCACCACAGCTTTGTAACCCTTAGGACTAGGCTCATTTTCATTTTTTCCTCTCCCACCTTCCAAGAGCCTTAACTTTTAGGGCTCATGCACACGGCCGTTGCCCGGCCGTGGCTGTATTGTGGCCCGCATATGGCGGGTCCGAAATACACGGGCACCGGCCGTGTGCACCCCACATTACAGATCGTGGACCCATTCACATTCAATCCCGGAGATGCAGTGTGGAACAGAGGCACAGATCGTAAGCCCACGGAAGCACTACATGGGCAAAAAAGTAGTGCATGCACTACTTTTTTGAGGTGCGGACCGTCGGATGTGGATCGCGGACCCCATTCAAGTTATTTGCGGTTCACAGAACGGGCCCGGACAGGACATGCTCGTGTGCATTAGCCTTAGTTTGCCATTTTTAAATGGCACAATTTAATTTGCCATATTTTGTATTGCTAGATGTCAAAAATGTATTTGTGGGGTTTTTACAATGTTCAATGTGCGCTAAAACTAACATACAATCTTTACTGTTTAATGTGCGCATCAGAGTTCCGAATTTACGTAGTTTGTTTCTTATTATTTAAAATTACTGTAGGCCACCATAATCTGACACATAGGTTTATAATTTTCCATCTACAGAGTTATGTGTGAAGGTTGTCTT
>ONZH01023661.1:0-29523 GCA_900303285.1 Rhinella marina | reverse complement strand
ATAGATAATTAATCTAATAAAGTAATATTCACAACTCTTATGGCCGCCATGTCCATACTTCAGTTTGCATTGTGTATTATCTCACACTTATTAATAGAAAGCATTATTTTTTCCCAAACAGACAAGAATAACAAATGTTCTATAATTTGTGAAACGACTAGTGTTGAGCGAACATGTTCGGCCGAATACACTATTCGGACGAACATGGCGGTGCTCGGGACCACGCGATATTCGGCCGAATACTGCGTGTGATCCAGCACCATGCTCGAGTCACCTCCCTGCACGCTAATTAGCTACTGGCATTATACTGATTGGATGGCCGGGAACGCGTCATCGGGTGCTATAAAGCACCCGGTGACATGTGACCGGCGCATACCGAGCCAGAGACAGCTGCTGCATGCAGGGACAGCCAGTGTAGGGAGAGAAGCACGCTAGGCAGGGATAGAAATCGCTCAACAAAGACCCAAAAGCCCTTTTAAGGGCTATTATATCTGGCACAAACCTACATTTTATTATTTTTGAGGACTTTAAAGGTGGTGAAAATAGCGCTAGGTGGCCTGCCATTAACGCCACATGTGCTACTGCAGCAAGCAGGGACATACACTGTAGGGAGAGAAGCACGCTAGGCAGAGATAGAAATCGCTCAAAAATGACCCAAAAGCCCTTTTAAGGGCTATTATATCTGGCCCAAAGCAATATTTTATTATTTTTGGGGTGTTTAAAGGTGGCGAAAATATCACTAGGTGGCCTGCCATTAATGCCACATGTGCTGCTGCTGCATGCTGTAGGATACTCTCTGTATACTATATACCTGACATACTTTGCTGTAATTACTGCTGTTAAGCACACAGTACTTCTTTTGCGTCTTGCTGTATAACATTTGCGCAAGGAGGGACTTGTGTAGGGATAGAATTTCTATAGACAGGGTTAGTATCATTGTTCAAAAGTCCACTGTTAAATCCTTCTGCATTTTTTTTTTTTTGGTGGCAAAAAAACCCCAAGTGTGCCCTGTCAGTAACACTAGGTGCATAGCGTATAAGAACCGTTCAAAAGTCTATATAGCTGACATCCGTTGTTACATTTAATACCGTTAATTTAGGCTGCAGTTCCTCATTTGCGACTGCAGTTTAATTTTCCCAAGGAGGGAATTAAACAATAGGGATAGGATTCGGGTAGGTAGAAAGATTGTTTCTGTTCCAAAAAGACCAAAGTCCATTGTGAAATATGTCTGCTTTTTTTTTGGAGGCAAAAAAAAACCCAAGTGTGCCCTGTCAGTAAAGCTAGGTGCACAGTGTATTACAACTATTTAAAAGTCTATGTAGCTGACATCGGTTGTTACATTTAATACCGTTAATTTAGGCCGAAGTTCCTCATTTGCGGCTGCTCTATAACGTTTGCGCCTTCAGAATATTGGACATTTGTTTAAATTTTTCTGATCATACAGTTAATAAAAATCTGCACTACTGTAGTTGTGACCACTATACAATATGTGCAAGGCGAGCACTAAGGGACTGGGAAGTGGGCGTGCTGCCGATGATGAACACAGAGGCCATGGCTCGGGGCGCGGTGAAACTGTGCCTGCTGGCAGAGCCCAAGAAACAAAGTCATCCAAAACTCCTAGCTTCATGTCACAGTTTGCAGGGCGGCGCGAGACACAACTCTTGTCACCACACCAGTGCGAGCAGGTAGTCGGTTGGATTTCAGCTGATAATGCTTCCAGTCGGTTCAGCACCACAAAGTCCAGTCTCAGTAGCCAAGAGTCTGGGCAACCGCATCCTCACCTTGATCCTCCTTCCTCCGACCATGCAGAGTCTGGGCAAAGAACTAATCCCACATTCGGATATTCCGAGGAGCTTTTTTCATCACCGTTCCTTGGCTCGGATCTCTCGCCAAAGCCGCTTGAAGTGGGCCATGAGGAGATATTGTGCCCTGATTCCCAACCTATTGAGCAAACACAGTCTGAAGAAGATGACGGTGGGGACCGGCAACTAGCATCTCACGAGGTGCAAGATGATGACGAGACACAGTTGCCAAATAAGTCAAGGACAATTAGTGTCTCAAGAGGTTGTGGATGAGGATGAGACGCAGTTAAAGAGGCTCTGTCACTACCTCCTAACCTATGTATTAAAATACATAGGTGGGTAGTGGCCTCACAATGAATTCAAATCATACCTGTAATTCCCTTGTAGATGCAGCGGTTGATGTGTAATTTGATGTTTAAAAAGTATGCAAATGAGCCTTCGGAGCACCGGAGGGCGGGCTTTTCCCTTCTGAGCACCGTATCTTCACCGCCCTCCCGGGTCCTAGGCACGCCCTCCAGTGTTTAGAAACTCCCCTATACTTTATGATTGACAGCGCTTAGACCGTTCGCCGCAGCTGAACGATGTCCCAGGCATGCGCAGTAGCGCTTGTAGTGCCGAACACTGCAAGCGATTGGATTCAACTGTGCACGCGCCATCACTTCGCTGAACCTGGAAGTGAGGGCACGCGCTTCTTATAAGTTGAGAGGAGCCAGGAGCGAGCTCGGCGAAGTGATGGCCCGTGCGCAGTTGAATCCAAGCGCTTGCAGTGTTCAGCACTGCAAGCGCTACTGCGCATGCCTGGGACATTTCTCAGCTGTGGCGAACGGTCTAAGCACTGTCAATCATAAAGGATAGTGGAGTTTCTAAACACTGGAGGGCGTGCCTAGGACCCGGGAGGGCGGTGAAGATACAGTGCTCAGAAGGGAAAAGCCCGCCCTCCGGTGCTCCGAAGGCTCATTTGCATACGTTTTAAACATCAAATTACACATCAACCGCTGCATCTACAAGGGAATTACAGGTATGATTTGACTTCATTGTGAGGCCACTACCCACCTATGTATTTTAATACATAGGTTAGGAAGTAGTGACAGAGCCTCTTTACGTCAGGTTCTTGTTAGCTTACCATGTCAGGAGGAGGAGCAGAGTGAGAATGTGGAAGAAGAGGTGGTGGACGATGAAATAGCTGACTCAAACTGGGAAGGTGGCAAGCCGAGCGAGGACAGCAGTACAGAGGGGGAGGGATCCGCAGCAGCGCAACAGGCTGGAAGAGGCAGTGGGGTGGCAAAAGGGAGAAGGCAGGCCACGCCAACCAGACCCGCAACTGTTCCCTGGAGCAGCCCCTTGCAGCAAGCTCCCTTGCCAAGGGTTAGGTGTTCCGCAGTCTGGCGTTTTTTTTAGGAAAGTGCTGATGATAAACGGTTTGTAATTTGTAACCTGTGCCGTACCAAGATGAGCAGGGGCGTAAACACCAGCAACCTGACCACCACCAGCATGATCCACCATATGGCAGCAAAGCACCCTAAAAGGTGGGCCGAATGCTTGGGTCCACGATCTGTGTCTGAAGGTCACACCACTGCCAGCTCTTCCCCTCTGTTACCTGCTGTCCAAGACGCAGGCCCAGATGCCTCCCGCCCTGCACCTGGACCTTCGCAGGAACCATCAGTCAGTACGTCCACTTCAATGTCCCAGCGCAGCATTCAAATGTCCTTACCCCAGGCATTTGAACGCAAGCGCAAATACCCTGCCACTCACCCACAGGCCATAGCTCTAAACGCGCAACTTTCCAAGTTGCTGGCCTTGGAAATGTTTCCGTTTAGGCTGGTGGACACCGAGGCCTTTCGCAGCCTGATGGCGGCAGCTGTCCCTCTTTGCGCAGTCCCCAGCCACCACTATTTTTCCCAGTGTGCAATCTCCAACATGTGTCCAGAAACATAACCTGTGCCCTGACAAACGCAGTTACTGGCAAGATCCACTTAACAACTGACACATGGACAAGCGCTTCTGGCCAGGGATGCTACATTTCCCTGACGGCACACTGGGTGAAAGTTATGGAGGCTGGGAGCGAGTTGTACCCTGGGATGGCACAGGTGCTACCCACGCCGAGGATTGTGGGCCTTACTTCCATCCGGATTTCCACTGCAACCTAAAGTAGCGGCTGCAACCCCTCCTTCTCTTCCTCCATCTCCTCCACCACTTCTTCCCATGCAGAATTGTCATTTTGCAGCACCACTCAGACTTCTGTCAGTAGCTGGAAGCAGTGTAGCACAGCAGTCGGTAAGCGGCAACAGGCCGTGCTTAAAGGGTTTCTGTCACCAAGTTTGACCATATTAAACCAGATGACATTTGCAATGCGCAAATGTCACCTGGTGTCTAATATGGTCTTCTTTTAAGATCTATGTCCCCGTTTTCTTTAAAAAACTACTTTTGTAATATGCAAATTACCTTCACTAGGTGCAAGGGGCGGTAACCCTGCACCTAGTAGCGCCGTTTTCCCCACCTTCTATATTTCGTCATCAGTGCTGATTGACAGGGCCAGGCAGCTCACTCTATCTGCTACCGGCCCTGTCGGCGCTGCAAATCCTGCGCCTGCGCCGTGGGTCCGTCATTCGGCATAGGCGCAGTGAGTGCAGCTGGCTGCCGGGCTCCCGGCTTCCTCACTGCGCCTGCGCCAATGATTACACACTACACCCGGAAGAGAAGGCGGCGCAGGTGCAGTGTGGAAGCCGGGAGCCCGGCAGCCAGCTGTACTCACTGCGCCTGCGCCGAATGACGGACCCACGGCGCAGGCGCGGGATTTGCAGCGCTGACAGGGCCAGCAGCAGATAGAGCGAGCTGCCTGGCCCTGTCAATCAGCGCTGATGATGAAAGATAGAAGGTGGGGAAAACGGCGCTACTAGGTGCAGGGTTACCGCCCCTTGCACCTAGTGAAGGTAATTTGCATATTACAAAAGTAGTTTTTTTAAGAAAACAGGAACACAGATCTTAAAAAGAAGACCATATTAGACATCAGGTGACATTTGCGCATTGCAAATGTCATCTGGTTTAATATGGTCAAACATGGTGACAGAAACCCTTTAAGCTGATTTGCCTGGGTGACAAACAGCACACCGCCGCAGAGCTTTGGCATTGCATAAGGGAACAGGCTGAACTGTGGTTCTCGCCAGTCAACCTACAGCCAGGCATGTTTGTATCCGATAACGGCCTCAACTTGGTAGCGGCTTTGGAGCTGGCCAACCTCCCACACATACCGTGCCTGGCCCATGTATTCAACTTAGTGGTTCAGCGGTTTCTGAAAACCTACCCCAATTTGCCTCAGCTACTGGTGAAGGTGCGTCGCCTGTGTGCCCATTTCCGCAAATCACCAACAGCTTCAGCCAGCCTGGCAACGCTGCAGCAGCGCTTGTGGTTGCCGGCTCACCGACTGCTGTGCAACCTGAGCACGCGATTGAATTCCACCTTCCACATGTTGAGCAGGCTTTGTGAGCAGCAGTAGAATACCAGCTGCAACACGATCAGCGCCTTTCTAGTCAGCTTCCGCTCTTCACAAGCCATGAGTGGGCATTGATGTCTGACCTCTGTGAGGTGTTACGCAACTTTGATGAATCTACACAGATGGTGAGCGGCGATAATGCAATTATCAGCATAACCATCCCACTTCTGTGTCTACTAAAAAGCTTGCTGCTCACAATAAAGGCTGATGCTCTGCGTGTGGAAGAGGTGGAAATGGGGGAAGTCCCTACACAGGGTGATAGCCAGACCACCCTCGATTTGTTTTCTCAGCGCCAATTGGAGGAGGAGGAGGAGGAAGAGGAGCAGGAGACGGTCTCTTTAGCGTGGATGGGCTGAAGAGGAGTAAGAGGACGAGGAGGATATTGAGAGTCATGCTCCTGGTGGGTCTTGTCTGGTGGGACTCTGGCACACATGGCTGACTTCATGCTATGCTGCCTTTCCTGTGACCCTCGCGTTATACACATATTAGGCAACACCCGTTACTGGTTGTTCACTCTTCTCGACCTCCACTACAAAGAGAACTTCCCATCTCTCATTCCTGTGGTGGAGAGGACAAGTAAAATGTTGCAATACCAGAAGGCCCTTGTCGAAAAATTGCTCCACAAATTTCCATCTGACAACGCTGGCGGCAGAGTACATAGTTCCTTGGCCACCCGAGGAGGGGAGACGAGGGGAACACACAGCAGTTACAACAAAGGCAGGGCAACACTCTCCAAGGTCTGGGACAGTTTTATGACACCCCGCCAGAACCCTCACTGTGATAAGCGGCCTAGTGTGACAAGGAGGGAAATTTTTTGGAAGATGGTAAAGGAGTACGCAGTTGACTGTGTCAACGTCCTCAGTGATTCCCCTGTGCTGTATAATTATTGGGTGTCTAAGCTGGACATGTGGCATGAACTGGCGCTCTATGCCTTGGAGGTGCTGGCCTGCCCTGCCACCAGCGTTTTGTCTGAGCGGGTATTTAGTGCCGTTGGGGACATAATTACTGATAAGCGCATCCGCCTGTCAACTGACAATGCTGACAGGTTGACGCTTATCAAAATGAACAAGGCCTGGATTGCCCTGACTTCTGTACTCCACCAGAGAAAAGCGGCTTAACATGAAGGAACCTTAAATCAGGCTTTTAGGGTGTATTGAATACACTGTATTATTATGTACCCCTTCCTCTTCTCGTCCTCTTCCTCCATCATATGAAACAGCTTATTAGGCTGCCCTCGAAGTCCACCAGCTGGGCCTGCACCCTCATTTTTTAGCCGGTCAGCTAACTAGCTGTCGGCTCACCAGCTCAACTATAATGTTTTACACACTCAGCGCTGCTACATGTCGCACATAATGTTTCAGACGGTAAGCTAAGTGGCATGTCAAAAATAATTTTTAACACGCTCAGCTCTGCTACATGTCACTTATAATGTTTCAGACTTTCAGCTAAGCGGCATGTCACCCTTAAATTTTTTTTATGGTCAGCTCGGCAGCAGCGTGTCAACCTTAAATTTGGGACAGTTTGATGGGCAGCAGCATGTCAACCTTAAATTTGGGACAGTGTGATGAGCAGCAGCGTGTCACCCGTAAATTTTTTGGATGTTCTGCTTGGCAGCAGCGTGTCAGCCTTAAATTTGGGACAGTTTGATGGGCAGCAGCGTGTCAACCTTAAATTTGGGACAGTTTGATGAGCAGCTGCGTGTCACCCTTAAATTTGGGACAGTTTGATGGGCAGCAGCGTGTCAACCTTAAATTTGGGACAGTTTGATGGGCAGCAGCATGTCACCCTTAAATTTTTTTTTATGTCAGCTCGGCAGCAGCGTGTCAACCTTAAATTTGTGACAATTTGATGGGCAGCAGCATGTCACCCTTAAATTTGGGACAGTTTGATGGGCAGCAGCGTGTCACCCGTAAATTTTTTGGACATTCTGCTCGGCAGCAGCGTGTCAACCTTAAATTTGGGACAGTTTGATCGGCATCACCGTGTCACACATAATTTCTTTAGACTGTCAACTCAGCAGCAAGTCACTCATAATTTTTAACACGGTCAGCTCAGCAGCAGCACGTCACCACTATTGTTTTTGCGTGTCAGCAGCAGGCCATCAATCATAATTTTTCAAGGGTGTGTCTGATGCACTCCTTTATGTGTAATAAAGGGGGTATTGGAGTGCCCGTTCCTTGTAATTTTTAGCAACCCTTTCCCTTAGTGCATAGGCTTCATGAGTGTCGGAGTCCCACAATTATACCACAATGTGAATGAGGCCCTCCTTTATATGATATACCGGTTGTATAGGAGTGCCTCATCCGTGTAATTTTTGGCAGCACTTGCGCCTAACGTACAAGTAAATCTATGTTCCCTAACAATATTTCCTGTAAAATCGATGTTATCTTGGATTTTGGGGGGGTATTTTTGTCATTCCGTAAAAATGGCGTAATAGTCGGCCATCATCGTTAATAGCAGCGACTTCGGTGTTCAAGATGCATCCAGACATCCTCCCCATGCTGTTTCCCAACCATTTATGTGGTGTTTCCATTATTTTGTGACGTTTCCCTATGGACCAGACACCCTCCCCTCATCCGAGCAGGGGGTGCCTGGTCTTCTCCCATAGACTTCCATTATACTCGGGTGCTCGGCTGAGCATTCGAGCACCACCTAGTGTTCGGCCAGAGCACCCGAGCATCGGGGTGCTCGATCATCACTAGAAACGACTAGACGGATGCACAAAAATACGGATCCGCAGTATGTGTGCATGGCCCCCTAAAAATGAATGCGTCAGTATGCTATAAAAATGTGCATAGTGCATGGATTCAGAATATAATTGTGTTCATGAGCTCTCAGGGAAAGGCAAATTTCATCTATCAACTGCATAATGCTGCAGCAGCAGTAGCGTATGCTAAAATAGATTTATTTTTAAATGAAAACATGACAGTTACACTTTAAAGAAAATTGAAGAAAATTCTCTATAACTTTTCTTGCTAAATAACATCATAAAGACAGCTGTGGTTTGATTAAACCCTGTTTTAAGGCATTACACAACAGCTCTAATTAGCTCTAGCTTAACGTTCAGACTTAAAGGGGTTGTGCAGCCTGTTGGTAATGATGACATATCCTCAGGATCAGCTATTTGAAGAGGAGGCTGTGCTCCATGTAAGCGGTGCTTCCTCTTCATTAGACCACCCATGCAGTTTAATTACAAGCACTCGCTTCATTCACTTGAATGGAACGAATACTTGTAATTACACTACACCATCGTTAGAGGGGAAACGGCACGCAGTGTAATGAAGAAGAAACAGCATTTGCATGTAGCACTGCCTCCTCTTCAAACAACTGATCAGCAGGTGTGTTGGACCCACACCAATCAGATATTGATGACCTATCCTGTAGTTATAAATATAAACTGCCAGCACAACCCCTTTACAGTAATTTCAAGTTTCTACTCAACCCTATTTCTCCTTGCGAGCTACAATGAATGTGATGGCTTTATAGTCAAGAAGGTCACACACAACTGTTCTTTCCTTAACCTCAAATTTATCAATAACAAAACCTTCTCCAGATAGAGCTTTCCTGACAAACGCTTCATCATAAGTGAGAGCATGAAACTTTTCCTTCCCTACTATGATATATGTTGTACCAAAAGACCCGATTAATATCAGATGTCCTCCAGGTTTCAGCAACCCTGAGAACTTCCTGAGATGTCTGATGTAATTATCCTTGTCTTTGCAGGCTTCAAGAAGCCAAACACTGATGATACAATCAGCTGGTGGTAACACTATCGGATCTGTTATATTTTCTTTCTCAAGATCACATTTCACAACATGTTGCAGTGCTGATCTCATTTTTTCTTCTTTGTCCAGTAACTGGTCACTAAAAGAAATGAGAAAAAAAGAAAGTCAACATCATCAAGGCAGCATGAAAGCTCAATAGTTATATAGCAATGGCTTATTGACTACCAGTACTACTTTAACCATCGGTACTAGTGACAGAAAGGTTGGTGTAAGAAGTGTCAAGATTATAGTATTGACATTTCAACAGTGCCCTTTGTTATATGTAACCTTGTAGATGAGAATATAGATCTGAGTTTTCTTTACTGATTTCTGAAATCTGATTTAGAATTTTTTGAAAAATAAGGTACTTAGGAGTTTCGCTGCCTAAACATTACATGGTTCAGGCACGTAATGATTTATCCCATTACAACGAGAACAAGAGAGAACCTAGTATAGAAACATGTTCCACAACAATATATGAATTGTCTAGGTCCAAGTTCACACTTCAGTTATTTGGTCAGTTATTTCCATCATTTATTGCAAGCCAAAACTAGGTGTAGGTCAAAATCATAGAAGAGGAGGACAACAAGTAACCAATAACTGAAGTGTGAACTGAGCCTAAGGGGTACTCTTTTTCATTATGGAGAGCTCTTAGTATGTTGAGTACTTGTATGGAATATTGTAGGCCAGGCAATATCCATCTACGTTTCTGGAAAACATATTCAAATTAGCTTTCCTAAACGTATCTGATACCAGCAGATGCTAGACATAATAATTTGCATATATTTTCCCCAGAAATCAAGTGGAGCATTGTCTAGCCTACAATAGTCATCACTTATATCAACTGGTCTTCATAACAGAAATAATACCCACCCAAGTTCCCCCTAAGGTTTTGCAACTTTAAAAACCGTTCTCATTTGCTTTATTCTGGTAAAGCAGTTTATCCTGAAAGACCACCTTGCAGATAAGGATGAGCAAATTGACTTCGGATGAAACATCCAAAGTCGATTTCTTATAATTTTTTTTTTTAGTATAGTGTATGGAGCGAGCGCTCTGTACAGTATTAGAATGTATTGGCTCCTATGAGCCGAAGTTATTATTTTGCAAAGTCTTGCAAGACTTCAGGTAATAACTTCAGAAATTCATTTCTACTGTTAAAAACCTTTTACCGAACTTGGTTACTTGGTTTCGGTTCCATGTGGTACCTTGGAACCAAACCCCAGTTTGGTAAAAGGGTTTTTACAGTAGAAATTGGCAATACTACACTCTTAATCACTAAAAGTTTTCCAAAAAAGGACAGACTATGCATTTTCCAAAAGTTCAGTTTTTTTTCTCGACTTTTTCCTTTACATCATTCCAACTGTCTTTCCTGTCAAGACTTCCTGAAAATTTCACCCCAAGCATCTTAATTGGTCCAGTCACCATATTCACATCTATATCTACACTCAGGCTTTTACCTCCAAAACTTTTACACTCACTTTTATCCAAATTTACTCTGAAAGCTAACGCTCCGCAAAAAAAAAAATTGTAACTTATAACTTATCTCTTCTAATAGCACACTCTAATACTATTCTCTTCCTCCACCTCCTGGTATCTATACTCCTCTACATGCTTTATCTTTATGAATCATCCCCATCAAATGTTCAATTGCACAAATGAAAGCCACTGTAGAAAGGGGACATCCCTGCCGTACTCCTGAATGGACCTACGCTCTTCTACTTACATCCCCATTCATCAACACACTACTATATATTCCTTCATACAAACATCACTCTCCATACAAAATCTGAAGGAAAACCTAATCTTAATAACATCCTAAACAAAAACATATGTTATCACATATGTTTTTGTTTAGGGTGTTATTAAGATTAAGTTTTCATAATCGTAGTCTTTCTCGAAGTTAGAGCTCTGCACATACTGTATACTCCACTTTTCCGATTCTTGCAATCCCACAATCGCTCAACATACATACAATATCATGAATTCTTCCACCAGGCACGGCACAAACACGAAACCTAAAAATATATTCCACAAGGGAACACTAAGACACCATGCTCAGTACAATATTCAAAAATATAATCAAATCAATGTATTCAATAGAAAATCAAAATAACACAATGAAAAACATAAAAATGTTTTTCATAATGTGGATATTATACTGGGCATGGTGTCTTTGTGTTCCTTTGTGAAGCATATTTGTAGGTTTGGTGTTTGTGTAAAAGACACGCCCACATGGTTATATTTATAAGGTTATGTGTTGTTCCAGGCACTGCACAAGTCTGTTCTTCTCCAATCACTCTTTCCACAACCTCTCTCATTCTATTTGCTATCATCTTTGCATATATCTTATAATCACTATTTAACAGCGTAATAGGGCACCAATTATTTAAATACTTTAAATCTCCTTTTTGTAGGAATCAATTCAACCAATCTTGTTTCCATACTTTCCGCTGTCACAACATTCTTCCACAAATACTCATACAATTTTAACACATCATTTGCTATCACATTCCACATTCTACTATAAAATCATCCTCACCAGGTGTTTTGTTTTCAGTCGCTCTGTTAATTACTTCCCATATCTCTTCTTTTCTCACATTCTTCATCACACATTCTCTATTTTACTAATCTTCTTGTCTATTACAATCAGCATAGCTTCCTCCAATGCCTCATTTCTCCATTTTTCGGCATACAATTCTTCATAAAATCTCACTACTTCTTTTTCTATTCCATCTCAATTCACTTAATTTCCATTTTCTTTATACAACACATCTATAACCTGTTTCCCCCCCAAAAAAAAATACTTTTTTGATTATCTCTTAATAATATAAAAATGAATTTCTGTCTGTCTGTCTGTCTGTCTGTCTGTTCTCTATGCGCGACCAAACTACTGGACCGATTTTCACCAAATTCGGCACACAGGTACATCAGGTGTCCGGGAAGGTTTTAGACCAGGTCTCATCTCTCTAGGACATACCGTTCCCGAGATATTCCCAAAATATGATCTCCATTAGCCAACATTACAACTGGGAGCTTTGGTTTTAAACTCCAACTGCCATTCTCTGCAAAGCCACACAGGGAGGGCAGGTTTCCATAACAACCAGGTAATTATCAGCAGCTGAGGATCTCATCCATTTCTATTTACTGACACTGTTAAAGGTATTCCGGTTACCATAAATATAACTTATGTTTTTTTCTATTACTACAGTTCAGTAGTAATAAAAGATGTTTTCCTCCACTGCTGCCTATTGCGTGGGCTCATAAATAAGCATGGTATTGACCTTTAATTCAGGCCACCCTAAAAGAAGTACTTAAAACCCCCGCCCCAGGTCTCACTAAGCCACACCCCCAACTCTGTCAGGCCACACCCCCTTTCACTCCGCAGCCAACAGAGATTGAAAAAAATAAAGGTAAAAATCAACTTCTGTCAGCTGCAGGGATGGGTGGGAGGTTGACTTTCTTTCTGCAACGACACACAGAAACATTAAATGAAATAGATTAAATACACCCATGTGAAGCGTCTTGCTAATCCACGCCCCCGACTCTGTCAGGTTACGCCCCCTCCCACTCCGCAGCCAATGGGGATTGAAAAAATAAAGGGAAAAATAAACTTCTGTTTGCTGCAGGGGTGGGAGGGTGAATTTCTCTCTGCAATGACACACAAAATTTTAGATGAAATAGACTAATTTCAGACTACAACCGTTCGAAGCATCTTGATAATCCACACACCCAACTCTGCCAGGCCATGCCCCCAGGCCAGGCCAACGGGGATTGAAAAAAATCAGCTGCAGGGGTGGGAGGGTGAATTTCTCTCTGCAATGACACACAAAAATCGTAGATAAAATTGACTAATTTTAGACTACGACCATTCAGTACTAATAAAAGATGTTTTTTTCCACTGCTACCCATTGCGGGTCCCCATAAATTACCATGTCATCGACCTATAATTCATGCCACTCTGACCCCCGCCTCAGATCTCGCGAAACCACGCTCCGACTCTGTCAGGCCACGCCCCCTCCCACTCCGCAGCCAACGGGGATTGAAAAAATGAAAGTAAAAATCAACTTCTGTCAGCTGCAGGGGCGGGAGGGAGGTTGGATTTCTTTCTGCAACAACATACAGAAACATTAAATGAAATAGATTAAATATACCCATGCAAAGCAATGTTTTCTTCCACTGTTACCCATGGTGTGTCCTCATAAATTACCATGGCATCGACCTGTAATTCTGGCCACCATCAAAAGAAGGACTTAAAACCCCGCCCCAGGTCTTTCAATGTCACGTCCCCGACTCAGTCAGGCCATGACCCCTCCCACTCCGCAGCCAATGGAGATTGAACAATTGAAGGTAAAAATTAACATCTGTCAGCTGCAGGGATGGGAGGGAGGATGACTTTCTCTCTGCAACGACACACAGAAACATTAAATGAAATAGATTAAATATACCCGCGCAAAGCAATGTTTTCGTCCAATGCTACCCATTGTGTTTCTTCAAATTACCATGGCATTAACCTATAATTCAGGCCACCCTGAAATGAAGGACTTAACCCCCCCCCGTGTCCCATTAAACCACACCCCCTCCCACTCCGCAGCCAATAGGGATTGAAAAAATGAAGGTAAAAATCACCTCCTGTCAGCTGCATTGACTTTCTCTCTGCAACGACACACAGAAACATTAAATAAATAGATGAAATATACCCAGGCGAAGCAGGGTCTTTCTGCTAGTATATATATATATATATATATATATATATATATATATACAAGAACATTTTTCATCAAACTCCATCTTATCTCTCTTAGCCCTATACATGATACTCCTTCATTTTTCAAACAGCATCTCTCTCTTAACTAAAATTATATCTTCTTTCGCATCCATGCCCTCACTTCTTATCTTACTGCTGCCTTTAACCTATGTTTTTAAAGAAAAATGTGTTTTTTTCCTATACCCAGTCCCACCACATATATAATCAAAGTATTTTTTTTCTTTTTGTGCCACCATTCATACTATCTTGCATACTCTGTTTGTACGTCTTCATTCTTTAACAGACTCACATTTAACTTATATACCCCTCTTCCATATTTTATTTTACTATTCATATAAAACTTACACCTCACACATTTATGGTCTGAGAAAATAATTTCTTTTGAGAATACCTTTTAGGAACTATGGCCCTGATTTATCACACCTTCACTCCAGAATTCTGTCTTCAAAAAGTCGCACGATAGGGCTTTTGCGACTTTTTTGCGCAATTTTTTGCGACTTTTTGCATGTGTACACCACTCACTCCAGTTTGTAATATGGGTGGAAAAGTGGGTGTGGTTAGCCATGTTAATGAGTTTCACTCCAGATTTATCATTGCGACTTTTTAAAAAAAGTCGCAAAATTGTCGCAATCTCACTCCAGGAGGAGGGTGGAGTAGGAAAAGTGGAGTAGCTTCTGTAGACAGAAGTGTTAGGTTTAAGGACAAGCCACATTTATCAAACAACCTGTGACTTTTGATAAATGTGGCACAAAGTACTCCAACACAGACTGAAGCAAAACTGACTTCAAATATTTTCCTAATGATAAATTCCCCCCTATATTTTCTGACACAAAACCGTAATCTATGTTAGATTCTACCCCCCTAATTTCTGAGTTAAATGTATTTATACTCTGCATAATTTCTGCATGTCAAAAATCACTTACCAAACCCAATAAAGCTTTCCCTGACACATCCACTGTTTCTTTACTTATATCACAATTCATATCCCCCACTAGTATTACAGGCGTTCTAACCTGGATAAACAAACTTCCCTTCCGGTCGGTGTATACACATTAATAACACAAAATGTATTTGTATGTCAAATAATTGTCCAGGGATATCTGGTTTACTTTGGTCAAAATGGCTACTCCATCATTCTTATTTACAGAGCTTCCTGACCATATGGACCTCCCATATGACCATTCTTCCTCCTTAAACGGCTCATCTATCCGACATTCTTGTAAACAAAAAATAGAAGCATTTTCCTGGGCTAAAAATCCAAAATGGCTGTCCTTCTTGCTTTATTCTTGAACATTCTTACATTCTGTGATACAACGGTTAAACTGATTATTTTAATTACAACTGAAGATTAAACCAACCAAAAAGTAATTTGCTTCTATATTGTTTTACCACTTTAACAATTGTCCATTAGTTTCTACTCATACAGACCTCTTCCCTTTCCTTCTCCTCATTGCATTCTGACCAAACCCCCAGGATCAACGAAATCCTCTGATGCAAAAATACCAATATTGGAAAGGTGTGAGAGATACATAGTAATGACTGCCTCCTCTATCACCTCCTCCAGTTGTCTTATGGTTGGTGTCTCAGACACTTCTCTACTCCTCTTTCTAGTGTTTTCCCAAGCAGTTTTATTTTTATCCCATCCTCCACCAGATCCCTTCCTGCTGATGCTACATTTTCCTAACTCCTCTCTTCTACCTCCTGTCTTCTGAATCTCTACTGCCACCTGGAGGCTGCGAAAGGGCAGTCCTTATACATAGTATCACCATATATATCACAGGTTTTAGGTTGAGGACATTCTGCTGTGTGCCCCTCCTGTTTACAATTCCTGCACACAATGCACGTTTTACTGTCAAACACAGTGTGGCCAAACACATAACATTTTTGGCATTATTGAGACTGAATATTGGGTGCTTGACACTTCCAATGTTTCCCGAATCTCTCCTCAGTTTAACTTTAAACTTTTATTTGCAGTTAAACACAAACACATTTTTCTGTTGCTCACCTCTCTTCAAATACTCACAATACTACTCAAGATAGTTTATCAGCAGGTTTACATCCATGAAGGGGTTATACATATGCACTCTGCACTTTTTCCTTTTCAAGCATGGAAAACAAGGCTTTAAAGGGGTATTCTCATCTTAGACAATGGGGGCATATCGCTAGGATATGCCCCCCATTGTCTTATAGGTGCGGTTCCAACCCCTGGGACCCGCACCTATATCCAGAACGGAGCGGGAAGCGGGTTTCCGGGGGTCCGGCCACCACCAGGCACAGGTCCGCTCCGCTCATAGAAATGAATGGGAGCCGGGCCGTGCATGCGCGGTGCGCTCCCATTCATTTCTATGGAGCCGACGGAAGTAGCCAAGCCAGCGCTTGGCTATTTTCGGCGGCCCCATAAAAATGAATGGAGGGCGGCTGCGCATGCGCAGTGCGCCCTCATTCAGTTCGGGGGCTCCGTTCTAGATATAGGTGCGGGTCCCAGCGGTGGGACCCGCACCTATAAGACAATGGGGGCATATCATAGCAATATGCCCCCATTGTCTAAAATGAGAATAACCCTTTAACTGTTATGTTCTTCATCCACTCATATACAGTCAAAGCAACACCCTCTTCACCAAAAGTAATGTCATATGTTCCTTGTTTCTGAAAATCTTGGACACTGAAAATACAGATGTAGCAGCACTAGCGATCACAGGAGAATTGCGTGAGCGCAGAACAATATCGTAAGTAGAGTACGCATCTGATGATTTGCACGCTAATACGAACGCATTTGTATGCTACTGCATACGCATTTGTATGCTAATGCTATGCATTGTACGCTACTGTGCACACATTTGTATGCTAATGCGTACCAATTCACCTAATTAGCGTACTTTTACTGCGAATGAAAGGAGTGAAAGAGGAGAAGTCGCGAGCAACGCTATGCGAAAACAGTGATCGATAGGGCTGCTACATCTGTATATTTTATTACCGCACCAGTTTTCCCTTCAATGTGATCCCGTACAACCTACACCCTGTCGTTATTTTCACTTCTGGTATCCACCTCCATCTCCTGTGTTTCTCAAAGCCATTGTCTTCTTTTCAATTGTTCTATCAGATGAAAACTCAGCAAAGCATCCACTTGGTGGAAGATCTGGAAAACTCCCAAAGACCTTGCACCTGCATCATGTTTTTACACTTGATTGCAAGCCAAAGACCAAGAAGCAAGTGCCAGCTCTTTCAGGACAAAAGCTCTTTATCAGAGTAATACAGTTAAGAACAGCTTTTCTAGTTGCCAGGCCTTAAGGAGAACCTCTGGGTGGGTACTATTTCTATTATGGAGACTGGTTGAAATAAGTGATGACTGTTGTATGCTAGACCAGTGATTTTCAACCAGTGTGCCTCCAGCTGTTGCAAAACTACAACTCCCATCATGCCCAGGCAGCCTACAGCTATCAGCCTACAGAAGGGCATGATGGGAGTTGTAGTTTTGCAACAGCTGGAGGCACACTGGTTGAAAATCACTGTGCTAGACAATGCTCTACTTGATTTCTGGGGAAAATATATGCAAATGATCATGAATAACATCCGCTGGTTTAGGAAAGCTAATTTGAATATGTTTCCCAGAATCCCACATGGGCATTGCCTGGCCTACAATATTGCTTACACATAGTCATCATACTAGGGGCTCTCCATAATATGAGTAGCTCTTAAACAATGCATATATATTGTTGAGTGCACACATTTCTGCACTAGCCTCTTTCTCTTGCAAAAAAAACATCAAAAACTCTTATTCATAAATTCAGATGAAATCATGGTTGAACCATTTGGCTCATCCTTACTCATAATATTTGAACAAATATTTTACCTGTTTTCTTCCAAGTCTATGTGAAGTTTTGCCACATGGCCCCAATTAAATGCTCCTGTACGTGAGTCCACCCATCTTTTCAGCTCTAGGATGCATCTGTCTTTGCTCTTTATTACTATGATATTTTTGAAAAATTCACAGGCTGAATAAAGATGGTGAACCATGGAACCAACACTGAGGTCAATCAAGATGTCTCCTTTAATATGACCTGTAGAAAAAATATTAAAAATCCAATGTTAATCCCTTATACACCTAGACATTCAGTGTCAAAACAATTGTGAATTCTTCACCATTAAAAGGGGTTTTCCAGGATCACTAAGATTTCTAAAAGATATGCCTCTCCTGACCCATTTTCTCTATGTAAGTTAATCACTCTGGTTTGTTTTCATCCTATACAGTATGTAGCACTTCCTATTGCTGTATCCAACCAAACACATGATGCAATAGACTTTTCTCTGCCTCTCATCCAGCTGGTTACATAGGCACTCCCTTATCACTGCATCTGTTTCTGCTTTGACTTGTTCATCAACATACAGATGTGGCCATTTCTAGCTTGATATTTAGGCTACATGCACACAAAAAACGATTTTTTTTAATGAACATTTTTTTCACTGATGCCTTTGTAGTGCCCTAGAGCAGGGGTACTTTTAAATATGAACATTTGTGGACATTTGCCTATTTCCCCTGTGCAAAGTCATCAACTGCTCACTTTATTTCACTTCAAAGGGTTAACTTGTAATGTTTAACACTGTGTAACTGCATTTTAAATTTGGTGATACACTGTATATATCTTTGCAAAGCTCTGTCGAAAGGGTTAGGGTTAGTTCACATCACCGTTATGGATTCCGTTATTGTTTTCCGTTATAACATGGTTATAATAGAAAATAATGGAATCCATGAGACGGAAGTCAAAACGGAAGCCTTTAAGAGGCATTGCGTTTTGATCCATCATAATACAAGTCTATGGGCAATCATAAAAGATCAGTCAAGTTTCCATTATGCAAGATGGAAAACAAAGTCCTGTCGACTTTTTTCACATTCAGCATAATGGAAACCAGATAGATCCATTATGCTTGCCCATAGACTTCTATTATGATGGAAAGCAAAATGGCCCTACGGCCGTCCAGGCACTGCGCCGGACGGAGGACAGGGAGCAAGAAAACTGGACTGTCCAGCTAGACATCTGGCCACCCTAACATCAGCCTGCCCCTAGGGTAGCCAGAGGTCCGGTTTTAGGCTGGACAGTCTGGCTTTCAGACTCCCTGTCCACTGTCCGCCGCAAGGCCTGAACAGACACAGGGATGTCCACTCTTTCAGTAGCTCACGCTCAGACAGCTTCTCCTCTGTGCCTTCACGGAACCAGGGGGCGTGGACTCGTGTTTAGGGGTGTGGTTTCATGGGGACCGGTGGCACGGCTTCACATTGGGGGGAGGCTGGACATTCTGGCTTTCAGACTCCCTGTCCTCTGTCATGCGCAGGGCCTGGATGGACACAGGGATGTCCTTTTGAACAGCTCACTCTCAGACAGCAGCATTGTGCATTCTGAGCATGAGCTGCAGGGAGAAACTCACCCTCCTCCCACCCCTGCAGCTGACAGAAGTTGATTTTTACCTTCATTTTTTCAATCCCGGTCAGATGCTGAGTGGAAGGGGCGTAACTTAGTGGGACCTGGGGGTGGGGCTTTTAAGTTCTTCTTTGAGAGTGGGCTGAATTACAGGTCAATGCCATAGTAATTTAGGAGAAAACACAGTGGGTAGCAGTTGAAGAAAATATCTATTATTACTACGGAACGGTAAATAATGTGAAATTTACATTATATGAGGTAATGATTCATGATGAGTTAGTATAAAACTTAAGTTATAGCTATGGTAACCGGAATACCCCTTTAGCAGTGTCATCCACAGTGCTCTGCCCCTTTAAAGCAGACCTACAGCAGTGAAGGAAAATAGCTGGGTTGTTATGGAAACCTGGTGTGAAGCTCTGTGAGTGAGAGACTAATTGCCTGCGAGCATATCTCAGGAACGATTCGTCCTGGAGAGCTAAGACCTGTTCTACAACTTTCCCGGACACCTGATGCCAAATTTTGTAATTGTAGCTGCGACAGTGCGGATTCCTTTAGCGGACATACACACACACACATACATACACTCAGCTTTATATATTAGATGGCGCAAAATATCAACAAAGAGTAGTAAGAAAGTCGCCAACCTCTTAAGAAGCCTGTGGAAGATTATCTTTGGTTAAGTCTCTATCAATTCAGCTAAAATTTTGATTATGAGATGAACAAAGTATTGAAAAAAACAGTTTGGCTGCTTCACCGAATTTTACAAAAAAATTAGCTTAGTGACAAATTACTTTGTCACAAAGTGCATTTCTTTGTAAGTAGCAGATGCAATGACAGGGAGCGGTGATTGTACCGCTCCCTGTCATTGTACCCCTCAGAGGCCTCGTTCATACATGTTCTCGGCATCTAATATACATAAAACAGTGTAAAATTTAAAAAAAAATAAAAAATCATACTTACCTGCTCCATTTGCTTGTAACGGGCCGGCCGCCACCATCTTGCTTTCAGATCTGGACTTAAATCTTGCACAGCCCGAAGTGACATCAACACGCCGGCCAGCATGGTGATGTCATACGTCACTGTGCATGGGATTTTGTGCGAGATCTTCAAGCCAGTCTTAAGCAAATGGATCAGATATGTTTTTTTGTGTGTTTTTTGCACTATTTTAGGTTAAATCAATTCACTACCACGAAGCAAGAGGAAATATGGCTTTGTGGCGAATCAAATTTATCTTGAAATTCGGATCACTAGCTAAAATATGGCACGTTTGATTTCCCAATGCTGGAAATTAGAAAACAGTAAAAGTTATCTTTACATGTTCCATGTGAGTTAAATTTAGAGGCATTACTCTCATATTCTTAAAACCACATTACACTGTTCTGCGGTTTTGACAATCCCAAAGGGTTCTACAGTTGGGAACATACGAACTTCTGAGATCATATCTAGTTTTGTTAATAATCAAATGGAAATATTCTTTTCTAAGCATTCTATGAGTTCTTACTTTTTTACTTACTAAAAAGATTTTTTTTTTTGTGCTACAAAAATACATTGTATGTAGAGATGAGCGAACGTGCTCGTTACGAGCACTGTAGCGCTCGGCTCCCCTGTGAACGAATGCCCGCAGGCATTGCGGATCTGTCCTCAGCTGCATGTAAGTCAATGGGGACGGATCCATTTGGTATGACACTCATACCAAACGGATCCGTCCCCACTGAATTTCAGTCGGGTGAGGAGGACGGATCCGTTTGGTATGAGTGTCATACCAAATGGATCCATCCCCATTGACTTACATGCAGCTGAGGACGGATCCGCAATGCCTGCGGGCATTGCGCAGGGGAGCCGAGCGCTACAGTGCTCGTAACAAGCACGTTCGCTCATCTCTAATTGTATGCCATCCATGCTGCTCGCATGACACTGGGAAATAGCAAGGGAAGGTCATACCCATAGAAGGTATATATTATATATCAGAAGCCATATATCAGAGACAGTGGTGAGGTTCTAGACAACAAAATAGTAGTATAAATTCTGTTAATAATGATGTGTTATTGCTTAATGTTATCTTGCAACAAAATAGTAGTATAAATTATGTTAATAATGATGTGTTATTGCTTAATGTTATCTTGCAAATTGTAAAGAGAAAACTCTAATTGCAGTTGGCCAGAAAAGTTATATTCTCCTGTTTTGGGACATGAGCCAGATCTCTCCAGTCATCCCTGTACTGGGGGTTCTCAGTGCGCACATTCTTAGTTATTTCTAGTTATCTCTTAAAAAGAATTCAATATTTTATTAATGTTAACATTAGAGATGAGCGAGCATACTCGTCCGAGCTTGGTGCTCATTCGAGTATTAGGGTACTCGTAAGTGCTCGCTGCTCGGACGAGTATCTCGCCATGCTCGAGGAAATGGCAACTTCCGCATCGTGTTTTTTTGGCGCCTATAAACACAGCCAATCACAAGCCAGGAGACTCTGCGGTACACCCAGCATCACGTGGGTCCCTTACATGTCGATAGCAGGGGTTGGCTGGCCTGATCAGGTGACCCTGGAATATACTAGTGACTGGCCGCGGTGCTCGGCTCAGATGCCGTCTGGATGTCGTTAGGGATAGAGCTGCTGCGTTTCAGGGACAGTGTTAGGGCCTGCATTTAGTTCTCTGTTAGGCAGGAATCACCCACAAAGAACCCAACAGCCCTTCTAAGGCCTAGAAGACATTTTTTTTTTTGTCTCCTGGCTTGGCTGGCTGGGCACTAGTAGTGCAGCTATCGCCATATATAACCCCCTTTTTTTTATGTTATATCTCAGTGATACAAATCCATTGCACACAGCAGTGTGGAACCATTCTGTGTGTCACAGTTCAGTACACTAACTATTTTCTGTCCAGGTGACACTTTCTGTACGTCACTGAATACAACCAAGTCATTTGCTGCCTGTCACGTATATAGCTTGATCCTAAAAATCTCTGTGCGACATTTGCGATATTGTACTGATGGTTTTTTTGGTTCTTCTTTTAATTGCCTCCTGACCTGTGATAGGCAGAGCATGGACACGTCCCCTTAGCTGCAGTTGGAAAGACACTCCCCTGGCCAGAGCAAGCTCTTTTTCCTTTTCCGTGGTCGCAAAATCCATGAAATATAGGGTCCCAAGATAGGGGACGTATACGGTATTAAACTGAGAAGAATCGATACCACACATGCCCCAGTAGGAGAATTTGGGGTAATGGTGGGATTAGGCAGCCTCAGAGGCATCCATGCATGCTGCCCCTGCTGTTTCCTGTCCATTTCCGTGGTGTTTCCATCATTTTCGGAGGTTTCCAGGTTTTCACCCAGCCTTCCCTAGGCAGAGCCTGCCCCCTGCAAAAATGCTCGAGTCTCCCATTGACTTCAATGGGGTTCGTTATTCGAAGCGAGCACCCGAGCATCGGGAAAAGTTTGACTCGAATAACGAGCACTCGAGCATTTTAGTGCTCGCTCATCTCTAGTTAACATTAATGGCCAATTCTCAAGACAGACCATCATTGTCTGATTGGCGGTGGTCTGACACCCCGGGCAACAGCCATCAGCTGTGGTGCTGTAATGATGCATATATGATTAACACAGCAACAGAAAAAAAAATAAAAAGTTATATCAGAATACAGCAATGCAAAGACATTTTTTACAAGTTTTTTATTTATTTTTTTAAACACTATTTAAAAAAAAACCTGAATTTGGTACCTGACCTATAAAGTAAAAGTAGTTTTAATTTTCTAACTTGTCATAGGTACAACATCTATAAAATAATGGCAGAATTGTGTTTTGTTTTGTTTCTTCTGATTCCACTCCACTCGTTACTTTACCAGATTTCTAGTGGTGTTGTATTTCCTATACTACCAAATGAGGAAATGGAGTATTTAAAACGTAACTTTTACTTGTTCACAATAAAAAATTAATCAGTATATAATATACACTGGTGATATAGAGAACATAATAAAATAATCAGTTCTTACCACTTCTGCCGTATATTGTACATTCTTTTCTTTACATCCAACGTGATAATGTTCTACAATTCTCTTTCTGTCCAAAAATGATGTAATCAAGACGGGCCGCTATGGTTGGTTTAATATTGAATAAGGACATTAGCTATCTTGCCCATTTATGACCCCTCTCAACAGGGAAGTGGCTACTTGTCCCTACCTCAAACACACAGAGCACCCACCCCGATAGGGGCGACCCCGTCAGGAACCTTTCCCTAAGGTGGCCGTATCCCTACACAAACCCTTTACTCTATTCCTGACATGCCATGTTTCATCCCAAACGTGGGAATCCTCAGGGGGTTAATGAGTATATAAAGAAGACAGAGTAATGAACATGAAGAATGCCCTTATTACTAATCCTGATCACCCAGTTTAATTACCTGATAGACTAATGGATTTATATAGGCTATAAGAATACTTCCACTGAGATATATATACATACAGTGTATATGTGTATATATATATATATATATATATATATATATATATATATATATATATTATGCCTAATACGTATTTAAACCAGAAAATTGTAAACACACAAAATCAAAAGGATATATTAATCAAATAAAGCAGCTGTAGTTTTGCGTTTCATTAAGACCATTGGGATAAATAGTTTTTAAATAAAAAATCCATCTGGCATCATGGATGTTTTCATCCATCTGCAGGATATCCCAATGTTTTGTGATAATGCTCCTCACATTGGCAGATCCCTCGTCAAAGGTACTGATTAAACAAATCATATTCTTTTCAATCTGGGGGCATTTGGTTTCAGATGTGATAATTGAAGGGATGTCCATTCTTTTTGTAATGCAGATTTAAATGCAGGTTTTAAAGCACTTAATGGATAACCACGATCCAAGAACCTATGCCGTAGATCGCGGGCTTGTTTGAGGAAGTCACCCTTTTGTGAGCAATTCCTCCTCAGACGGACATACCGTTGGGGGGGGGGGGGGTGGCTTTTTAAGGGAGTAGGGATTACTACTCTCCCAACATAGGAGGGAGTTAGTAAAGGTCCATTTCCTAAAGATGAAGGTATCCAAACCACCTTATGCATTTTTTATAATGAGGACATCCAAGAATGGTATTTTTGTGGAATGGCATTCGGAGGTGAACCTGAGCCCTAACTCATTGACATTGAAACTCAGCACCCAGGTTGAAAAAGATTCCTCAGTGCCATTCCACACAACAAAAACATTGTCGATGAATCACAGCCACATACGTATGTGGCCTACGTCCATCAACGCACCATCCCTAAAAACACAGGTATTCTGCCACCAGCCCAGGAACAAATTTGCATACGATGGGGCACAAGAACTCCCCATCACAGTGCCCTGAGCTGGTGGAAGAACCTGTTGTTGAAAAGAAAATAGTTTCTTGCGAGCGAGAATTCTAGTAACCGGAGTAAAAGGAGGTTATGTTGATGATATTGTCACCCTTGTGTAGACAGGAAATTTTCCACAGCCGTTTAGCCCAAATTATGATAAATGGAACAATATAGAGACTCTACATCGATGCTGGCTAAAATAGAGTTAGTTTCCAAATGGATACCGTCTAATTGCTTCAATAAATTACCAGTGTGTCGAATGCGGGATGGTAAGGATACCACTAGAGATGAGCGAATCGAATAGAACGAAGTGGAATTCTATCCGAATTTCAGGAATTATTCGATTCGCACCGATTTAGAATTTCCTGACGATTCGTGGTGACGAATTTTTATTTTTTTTTCACTAAAATGGCTGCTGCACGTGTTTGGACATGGAGAAAGGAACATGAGGGAGTGGGGGATCACCTACAATGCCATGCATGCAGCCAATCAGCAGCCAGCCAGCCCTGTGATGTCACAGCCCAATAAATAGTGTCAGCCATTTTAGATTCTGTCATTCTACAGTGAACTTTATCAGGCGCTAGGGCAACTGATAAAAAACCTCCTGAAAAGTGCAAATTGCTGAATAGAAGTGTAGGGAAAGGATATGAATTGAAGTATTGAAGCCGAACAGGCTTCCATTGGGGTGTTTAGAGACAGTACAGTGAACTTTGTGCAGGGAGAGACGTTTGCAGGGGCTAGGCAAAGTGTTACAAAACCTCCTAAATAGTACAAATTGCTGAATAGAAGTGTAGGGAAAGGATAGGGATTGATGTATTGAAGCAGAACAGGCTTTTATTGGGGTGTTTTGAGACAGTGTGAGATCTGGGAAGAAGTGCAACCACAGGTTAATAGAAAAAAATCTAATTACACCTTGGTTTCAGTGACTGGGATTCAAAATAGCCATGTTACAGCTGCACATGTCAGGTTTGCCTCTTTAATTCTAGTTATTGGGGTTTTGTTAACCCTTGTGCACTGTAGTTACATTTAGTACAGCACTTTTTTGTGGTTTTAGTGTTGGGGCTTATTAGCTGTGTTGCAGTAGGACAATGGCAGCCCTTTGTAGCGTGTATTATTCTCTAGAAAAAGAGTTTTAGTAGGCGTACAGCGCCAAAGTTCGGTTTTTTTTAAAGCTATTGGCATTTATTGCTGTTGACAATTACAGTCCGTTGTAGCGTGTATTATTATCAAGAAAAAGATTATTACTAGGCGTATAGCGCCAACGTTCTATCTAGTAAAGTGTTCTACCAACTATTAGTGTTTTAAAAAAACGTATTATTCGCTCGGTGTTGAACCGAGACAATTACAGCCCGTTGTAGCGTGTATTATTCTAAAAAAAAAGATGATTACTAGGCGTAGCGCGCCAAAGTTTTATCTAGTAAAGTGTTCTACCAGCTATTAGTGTTATGAAAAACGTATTATTCGCTCGGTGTTGAACTGAGACAATTACAGCCCGTTGTAGCGTGTTTTAATTTCCTATTTATTTATTTGATCAAACAGCATGTCAGGCAGAGAAGTGACAGGCCCTGCAACAGGGGAGTAGCAGAGGCCTAAATGTTTCTGGCTCAGGCACAAGTCGCAGCAGAATAAGGGGGTGTGACAGCAGGGGTAACATTGAGAGGCCAGAGCTCCCGGTGTCATCTAGCGGTTGGGTCTTGACCAGCAAACCAGCGGTTCTTGAATGGTTGACTCAGTCTTCGACGTCGTCCCAAATGACTTCAGAGACCCCCAGTCAAGAATCGGTAGGTTCGTCAGACACAACCCTTAGTTGGCATGGCCCGGGATCAGGCCCTGTGCGCTCACCGGTCCTCAACCTGCCTCTGTCCTTTTCTGTTACCTCAGCCAGAGAAGTAATGTATGCTTTGAGCTCAGCTCCACTTTACTCAGCTTCCTCAGTTAGGCAGGCAAGTAGTGATGAGGAGAGTGGCGTGGGAGCTAGGGTTGCGCACGGTCAAGCTCCTGTACCACAGAGAGTCGAGGAGGACATCAGCGATGTGCAGACACTACTCGATGATGATGAAGCCGATCGCACTTGGGAGCCGGGTGAATTAGGGCCTTCATCATCATCAGGAGAAGAGGGTGGCAACTTGCCCGTGAGGCAGCGACAGAGCCAGCAGGTCGCTAGCGTTGCCGGGAGTCAGCAGGGTGGCAGCAGTGGGAGGTCGGGAGCCAAACGTGCCCAAAGTAGACCACCCGCTTCACAGGATCCTACCGGGCCGGAAATTAGTGGTGCAGCGATTCAAGGAGGCAGTGGAGGTAACAGGCAGTCAGTGAGGAGTGTTGGAGGTAAATTCACGTACATGGCGGTGTGGCAGTTTTTCATTAAGCTGCCGGGTGAAGTGAACCTAGCTGTTTGTAGAATCTGTGGGCAGAAGGTGAAGCCTGGCCAGGGTGCCAATGTTGGCACCACGGCCCTGCGTCAACATATGCAGCGTCACCATAAAGTGGAGTGGTAGAACCATGGCTCCAGTGCGGTGGCCCAGCCTGCAGCAGCATCCACAGCATCAACCAGTAGCGCCCAACAGATTTCAGGCAGTCAAGGCTCCACCACCTCAGCCGAAGGGAGCTGTCTGCCCTTCCCATCGTCTGATGCTCCTGTTCCTCCTCCTACTCCCGAGAGACAGCAGTATGCGTGTATGCATCCAACGGCGCAGAAGCAGAACGTGCTCCTGGGCAAGTTGCTGGTGCTGTAGTCCCTCCCTTTCCAAATGGTGAACTCTGAACATTTCAGAGAACTGATGGCATGTGCTGAGCTGAGGTGGAGAGTTCCAAGCCATCATTTATTTGCCAAACAGGCACTACCAGCCCTTCACAAATATGTAGAACAGAAGGTGGGCCAGTCCTTGAGCCTGTCGGTGTCTGCCAAAGTTCACAGCAGCGCCGACGTGTGGAGCTCTAATTAAGGTCAGGGACAGTATATGTCCTTTATGGCCCACTGGGTAAATGTGGTTCCTGCACAGCCACACCAGCAACTTGGCCAGGCCATGCCGCTTCCACCTCCATATTCTCATGCCGTCGCTCCTGCGACAATGTCTGCCTCCTCACCCTCCACCGTGTCCTCAACCTCCACTGCAGGGACAATTCACAGTGCCCCACCAGCATACCACATGTGCAGGGCATGGCTGTGTCACGCGGTTCTACACCTCGTTTGCTTGGGCGAACTGAGTCACACAGGGGAGGAACTGCTCCGTGTCATTCATCAAGAAATTCAATCCTGGCTTTCCCAGCGACAGCTCAAAATCGGAACAATGATGACCGACAACGGGAAGAACATGGTGTCAGCGCTGCATCAAGGAGGGCTGTGCCAGGCGCCCTGCATGGCGCACGTGTTCAATATGGTTGTCAAGCGGTTCCTAAAGTCTTCTACCCATCTGCAAGACATCCTAAAAATGGCCCGGAAACTTTGCATGCACTTCAGCCACTCCTACAACACCAAGCACACCCTCCTTGAGCTGCAGCGGCAGAACAGCATCCCCCAAGATAGGCTGATATGTGACGTTTCCACTAGTTGGAATTCCACCCTCCATATGTTGAACCGACTGTACAAACAGAGAAAGGTCATAAACGATTTCTTAATGATCCAAGTGGACAGAGGTACTCCCCTGTGTAAATTCAATGTCAGCCAGTGGCAGCTCATGCGTGACACCTGCCGGTTGCTCGTGCCCTTTGAGGAGGTCACTTTATATGTCAGTCGCCAGGACTACAGGATGAACAACGTCATTCCACTCATTCATATCCTGGAAAAGATGCTGTTAAATCTAGCTGGTCAGGGAACAGGAGATGTGGCGACTACATCTCACGGCCCTGTGGGGGCTGAACTGGAGGAGGAGGAGGACATTGGAGCACAAAGAATGCCTAGAGAAATGGGTAAGTTTCTCTGCCCAGGTGACAGGAGAGGAGGAACGGGAGCAGCCAGCGGAGCTATGGGGTGATGAGGAAGAGGAGGCAGAGGACCCAGCCACACCGTGGCAGTATGCAGTGGAGATGGAGGCAGGGAGTCCCTCTGAGTCACTTGCACAAATGGCCCGATGCATGCTCACTTGCTTACACAGTGGCAGCCGAATTGTCACCATTCGGCTGAGGGATGACTACTGGCTCTCCACCCTATTAGACCCTCGCTACTGAACCAAAATGGGGGCCTTTTTTACACCCGCCGAGAGGGAGGACAAACTGAACTACTATAGTGACATCCTATGTAGTCAGTTGGCCGCTGCCTTTCTGCGCCATCGTCCTTACTCTCGCAGGTCTGACCGGGGGGGCCCTTTCCACTCACGTTCCACTGCCATGGCTGCTGGGGGGGTAGGGGTGGCAGTAGCAGTACCAGCTCCATCAGCAGCAGCCTGAGTCTAGAGTTGCTGATGAGCAGCTTTCTTCAACCACTTAGTGAGGAAACTACTCACCAGCAGCATCAGCTAGACCTGGAGGAGGACCTGAAACAGCAGATGGTGGCATACTTGGACAGCACCCTGCCACCCGTCATAGAAGATCCGCTGGACTACTGGGCAGCCAAACTAGATTTGTGGCCGCAATTGGCCAAGTTTGCTCTGGAAAAGCTGTCCTGCCTGGCCAGTAGTGTGGCATCAGAGCGGGTGTTTAGTGCGGCGGGGGCCATAGTTAAACCAAGGAGAACTCGCCTGTCCAACCAAAATGTGGAGAGCCTCATCTTTGTCAAGATTAATCAGGCGTGGATCAGCCAGGATTTCCAACCACGAACCCCTGATGCATCAGATTAGATCATTCATGCTGTTTTTTGACTGTTTTTTCTGGCTACCTGCCTCAACAGATATTCTGATGCTGCACCCGCCTGATGCCCCACAGCTGATGTCAAGTGCTCCTTCTTACACCATCGTCAGCGGCGATGTCGGCGTGCCACTCTGTAGTATGCTATGCCAGCTGCTCTGATCCATAATGTCAT
>ONZH01023660.1:0-62968 GCA_900303285.1 Rhinella marina | reverse complement strand
ACGCCACAAATAGTTATTTAAAATGAACAACCCCACAAACACAGATTCACTGTTTTTTTGGCAATTCAACTTCACTGAACAAGCTAGCACTATATGGCGCTTGTCTGTTTTTATGGCGACTGATGCCGCAAATAGTTATTTAAAATGAACAACCCCACAAACACGGCTTTTTTTTTTTGCCAATTTATCTTCACTGAAGAAGTTAGCACAATATGGCGCTTATCTATTTGTATGGCGAATGACGCCGCAACTATTTCTTTCACATTTACAAGCTGCCAATCACGGATTATATATGTTTTTCCCCAAACACAACCCAAAAGATATTTAAAAAAAAAAAAATGTTTTTAAATTATTTTCTTTTTTTTCTTTTTAATGTACCCCAAACAAGGCTCTGACCCTCTAACTGCACTGCACTAGTGGTGCTTCTTTGAATAAAGCACCCCAAAACAGCCTTTAGAACAGAGTGCAGTGCTGTATAAGAGGCTAACCCCAATGCCCAGTCACTGCTGCTCAGTGTACCAGAATAGCCATTTCACTGCCTGAAAATCCCCTATGGATTCTGTCTAGAAATCGTCCCTCTCCTATCCCTGCAATTCAGATTATCTATCCTCATTTCTTTTCTTTAGCAACATTTTTCTATCACTTGCCCTTTCTCTCCTGACATCTGTCTCTGGTCTAAAATCAATTGCAAATGGCGGATTCCAGCGCTGCAGAGCTATTTATGTGACATCACAGGACCTGGCTGGCTGCTAATTGGTCTGCATGTGATCGCATTGTGGGTGTTTACTTCTTTGTCCCAGAAATCCTTCCCCCATGTCATGCCATGTGCTTGTGGCCATTTTAGGGAAAAAAAAAAAAGATTTGTTACCACGAATCGCCATGAAATTCACTTTCGTGGCGAATCGAATTTTCCATGAAATTCGTAACGAATTCCACTTCGTCAGCTTCGATTCACTCATCTTTAGTAACGGCCATATAACACATATAAAATACATAATACAGGTATGTAACACTAAACTATATGCAATTGTAGTACCCCCAAGTCTGGGGTACTACACCTGCATTACACATACAGCCCATTAATTTTAAAGGGCACTATGTAATGCTGTTTTTCACCTGCAGTGGTGCTGTACAGGGGAGTTGGACAATTGCTGTGAGGTTATCATGAAGACTACAACTTATCACTGGGACATCCCAGCAGTGACTATTGTTTTTCAACTAAAATAAATTGTTCAAAGCAGACAATCCTTTAAAAAAGTTATTTCAATCACAAAAAGCAATGTCATATTGCTTCAGGAATGAAGGTGTGAAGAGGTCAAGTGCTGGTTGATTCTCAGTGTTAAAGAGCATCTCAAAAGTCTACTAGAATGCCTCCATAATCTGAAATATGTTGCCCATCTCATTAGAATTTCAGGGTGCTGCTTATTTTCCTTAAAGGGCATCTGTCAGCAGATTTGTACCTATGGAACTGGTTGACCGGTTACATGTGTAGTACCCCAGAGTGGGTACTAACCATTCCTACACTCTGCTACTGTCTCTAATGGCTATCCAAGAATTTCATCGGTGTATTTAATTCCAGGCCCTCTGATGTTGTTCCTTAATACATAGTAACATAGTTTATAAGGCCGAAAAAAGACATCTGTCCATCCAGTTCGGCCTGTTTTCCTATAAGTTGATCCAGAGGAAGGCAAAAAACCCCTGTGAGGTAGAAGCCAATTTTCCCCACTTTAGGGAAAAAAATTCCTACCCAACTCCAATCAGGCAATCAGAATTACTCCCTGGATCAACGACCCCTCTCTAGTAACTATAACCTGTAATATTATTACACTCCAAAAATACATCCAGGCCTCTCTTGAACTCTTTTAGTGAACTTACCATCACCACCTCCTCAGGCAGAGAGTTCCATAGTCTCACTGCTCTTACCGTAAAGAATCCTCTTCTATGTTTGTGTACAAACCTTCTTTCCGCCAGACGCAGAGGATGGCCCCTCGTCACAGTCACAGTACTGGGGATAAATAGATGATGGGAGAGATCTCTGTACTGACCTCTGATATATTTATACATAGTTATTAGATCTCCTCTCAGTCGTCTTTTTTCTAAAGTGAATAACCCTAATTTTGATAATCTTTCTGGGTACTGTAGTCCACCCATTCCAGTTATTACTTTAGTTTCCCTCCTCTGAACCCTCTCCAGCTCTGCTATGTCTTCCTTGTTCACAGGAGCCCAGAACTGTACACATATTGTTATGCAAATGTTATTACATGTAATGTGCCTGGTTGTCCAGCAGGTGACAGTGTATCTGGCAGAGAGAAATCTTTAGATAAAATGAAACTTACCATTCCATTTTCCCCCTTTTGGGTAGAAGTGGGCTAGTCCTGCCTCCTACCATGGGAGCGGTTGCACGAAGCTATAGGGAGTTGATTGAGGAGTTGGAAGGAGATGAGACATGGCTCAGTGAGGGGAGCGCCTCTCCCCCTGCAGCAGCGGGAGTCTTACAGGGGAATCAGCTCATAGAGCACCACAACTCCTTTCAGTCTCTTACAGAGTATCACAAGGTGGTCAACGGCAAAAGGCACCCCACTCACAGGTACCAGAACCATCAGAAAGTCCAGTAGCCAGACTGAAGTCAGAGATTAGCACAGCAGAGAGATAAAGCAGAGTATTCACCTGCCAGTCTACCCCAAAACCTGCTGGAACCAAGAAAAGATCAAATATTGTCTGGATGCAAGTTTATTCAAGAAAACTGTTGAATTTTTTCAGATATGAACTCGGCTTATTCTCCACCAACTACAACTCTTGCTATGGAGCCTAACCACGTGGAGCGACGGTATCCAGGTGAGCACTGTGAAACACAAACTACTCAGGCCACATCAACAGTCAGCATCCCTACACACTAGGTGCCCGATTGTCCCCTCGGGGGGGCGACATGTTGCACATGTGCTCTTGGCAGCTGAAGGCATCTGTGTTGTTCCCATGTTCATATGTGCCCTCATTGTTGAGAAAAATGATGATTCAATGTATGCAAATGATCCTCTAGGAGCAACAGAGTCATTGCTGTTACTCCTAGAGGCTCTGGCACACCCTTTGTACTTTGATTGACAGGGCCAGACAGTGAAAGCGACATTGCACCTGGCTCTGTCAAAGGGGAGAGGGTGCAGAAGTTTCAGAGAAAGCAAAGCCTCTAGGTGTAAGAGCAACTTCCCTGTTGCTCCTAGAGGCTCATTTGCATACATTACATTATTAAAACTTATGCATATGAACCTGGGGCCAACACAGAAGCCTTCAGCTGACAAGCACACATGCAACAGGTCAGCCAGTTTCATACAGTGGGGAAAATAAGTATTTTATACACTGGCGATTTTATACGTTTTCCCACCTACAAAGAATAGAGAGGTCTGTAATTTTTATCGCAGATACACTTTAACTGTAAAAAATCCAGAAAATCACATTGTATGATTTTTAAATAATTAATTTGCATTTTATTGTATGAAATAAGTATTTGATCACCTACCAACCAGCAAGAATTTTGGCTCTCAGAGAAATGTTGGCAACAAATGTTGGCGCAATTATTAGAAAATGGAAGAAGGACAAGATGACTGTCAATCTAACTCGGTCTGGGGCTCCATGCAAGATCTTGCCTTGTGCGGTAAGGATGACTCTGAGAAAAGTCAGGAATCAACCCAGAACTACACGGGAGGACCTGGTCAATGACCTGAAGAGAGCAAGGACCACAGTCTTAAAGATTACTGTTAGTAACACACTATGCCATTATGGATTAAAATCCTGCAGGACACGCAAGGTCGCCCTGCTCACATCAGCACATGTCCAGAGGAGGCATGGGAGAAGGTCATGTGGTCAGATGAGCCCTAAATAGAACTCTGTAGTATCAACTCCACTCGCCGTGTTAGGGGGAAGAAGACGGATTAGTAGAACCCCAAGAACACCGTCCCAATGGCTAAGCATTGGGGTGGAAACATCATACTTTGGGGGTGCTTTTCTGCAAAGGCAACAGGACGACTGTATGATATTGAAAGGAGAATGGATGGGGTCATGTATCGTGAGATTTTGGCCAACAACATCCTTTCCTCAGTAAGAGCATTGAAGATGAGTCGGGACTGGTTCGTCCAGCATGACAATGACCCAAAACACACAATCAGGTCAACTAAGGAGTGGTGCTGTAAGAAGCATTTCAAGGTCCTGGAGTGGCCTAGCCAGTCTCCAGACATGAACCTAATCAAAAATCTTTGGAGGGAGCTGAAACTCAATGTAGCCCAGCGAAAAGCCCCCAAACCTGAGAGATCTGGAGAAGATCTGTATGGAGGAGTGGGCCAGAATCCCTGCTGCAGTGTGTGCAAACTTGGTCAAGAACTTAAGGAAATGTCTGACCTCTGTAATTGCAAATAAAGGTTTCTGTACCAAATATTAAGTTGTGTTTTTCTATTGTATCAAATACTTATTTCATGCAATATAATGCAAATTAATTATTTAAAAATCATTCAATGTGATTTTCTGGATTTCTTTTTAGATTCTGTCTCTCACAGTTTAACTTTACAGACCTCTCCATTCTTTGTAGGTGGGAAAACTTGCAAAATCACCAGTGTATCAAATACTTATTTTCCCCACAGTAGGTACAAATCTGCTGACAGATGCCCTTTAACACCTTATGGACCCAGCCATTTTTCACCTTAAGGACCAGGCCATTTTTAGCAAATCTGACATGTCTCACTTTATGTGGTGATAACTTTATAACGCTTTTACTTATCCAGGCCATTCTGAGATTGTTTTCTCGTCACATATTGTACTTCATGACAGTGGTAAATTTGAGTCAAAATATTTCATTCTTATTTATAAAAAAAATACCAAATTTATCAAAAATTTAGAAAAATTAGCAAATTTCCAAATGTCAATTTCTCTACTTTTAAAATACATAGTAATGCCTCCAAAAAGAGTTATGACTTTACATTCCCCATGTGTCTACTTCAGGTTTGGATCACTTTGAAAATTACATTTTATTTTTTTGGGACGTTAGAAGGCTTAGAAATTTAGAAGCAAATCTTGAAATTTTTCACAAAATTTCCCAAACCCACTTTTTAAGGACCAGTTCAGGTTTGAAGTCACTTTTTGAGACTTCCATCAAAACTGATTTTACAAACGTTTTTAACCCTTTAGGTGTTCCACAAGAATTAAAGGAAAATTTAGCCAAAATTTCCGAATGTAACTTTTTTGACAGATTTTCCATATGAATCATTTTATTCTGAGAATAAAGCAAGGGTTAACTGCCAAACAAAACTCAGTAATTATTACCCTGATTCTGTAGATTACAGATATGCCCCATTTGTCATCGTAAACTGCTGTACAGGCACAGAACACAGGGAGCAGAAGGAAAGGAACGCCAGGGCAGATTTCACTGGAAAAAGTTTAAGTTGCCATGTCACATTTGATGCACCCCTAGAGTAGGAAACTCCAAAAAACTGACCCCATTTTGGAAACTACGGGATAAGTTGGCAGTTTTGTTAGTGCTATTTTAGGGTACATACGATTTTTGGTAGCTCTATATTACACTTTTTGGGAGGCAAGGTAACAAAAACTAGCAGTTTTGGCATTGTTTTTATTTTTTGTTATTTACAACATTCATCTGACAGGTTAGATCGTGTGATATTTTTATAGAGCAGGTCGTTACGGACGCGGCAATATCTAATATGTATACTTTTTTTTTTTTTAATTTAAGTTTTACACAATATTTTTGAAGCACAAAAAAAAATCACACTTTAGTGTCTCCATAGTCAGAGAGCTGTAATTTTTTTTATTTTTTGGGCGATTGTCTCAGGTAGGGGCTCATTTTTTGCGGGATGAGATGACGATTAGATTGGTACTATTTTTGGGGGCATACGCTTTTTTGATCGCTTGGTATTACAATTTTTGTGATGAAATGTGACAAAAAATGGCTTTTTTTAGACAGTTTTTATTTTTTATTTTTTACGGTGTTCACCTGAGGGGAGAGATCATGCAATACTTTTGTAGAGCAGTTTTTTACGGACGTGGCGATACCTAACATGTATACTTTTTTTTTTTTAAGTTTTACACAATAATATCATTTTTGAAACAAAGAAAAACATGTTTTAGTGTCTCCATAGTCAGAGAGCTGTAGTTTTTTTATTTTTTGGGCGATTGTCTCGGCTAGGGGCTCATTTTTTGCGGGATGAGATGACGGTTAGATTGGTACTATTTTTGGGGGCATACGCTTTTTTGATTGCATGGTATTACATTTTTTGTGATGAAATGTGACAAAAAATGACTTTGTTTAGACAGTTTTTATTTTTCACGGTGTTGACCGGGCGGGCTGGATCATGTGATATTTTAATAAAGCAGGTTTTTACGGACGTGTCGATACCTAATATGTATATTTTTAATTTTTTTTTCTATTTTTGTGTTTCTTTATGGGGAAGGGGATTTTTTTTATTGAAACTTTATTTTTTTATTTTTTTTTGCTAAAACACTTTTATTTAACTTTTTTTTAAACATTTCACTTATGTCCCAGTAAGGGACTTTAACATTTCATAACATCTGTATTGTGCTGCATTCAACTGTCAGTGTCTCTGGGAAAGGCATCGGGGCTTCCATCTCAACCATCGGGCCCCCCCCCCCCACCGCCTCACGGGGACCCGATGGCTTTAAAAAGCTGCCGCAATTGCCTTGTATGCCGCAGTCAGCGTGACCGCGGCATACAAGGGGTTAATCCGCCGGCATCGGTGTAATCACCGGTGCTGGCGGATACAGCAGAGGCCCGGCTGTTAGTATCAGCCGGGCCCCTGCTGCAGATTGCGGCAGCGGGGCAGCAGCAGCACGTTAACCCTACTACGAGAATGCTCGTCCTAGGGCGTTAAGTAACGCCATATTAGGACGAGCATTCTCGTCCTAGGTCGGCAACGTGTTAACACTGCAGTTCAGTTTTTTGTTTGTATCTGCTTGCCTTGCCTTGTTTCCAGTTTAGCTCTGTTCAGTTGTAGTTTCTCGTCCTTGGATATTTTAATCTACTTTCACATATGCCTTTTTGCCTGATCTGACAGGGATGAGGAAAAACCTCCATTATTGATAAAACAACCGGCTGCATCTGCTATAATCGGATCTGGCCGCATTATCTTTAAAATAGCAATGATGAATCTGCCATTAAAACCATTGTAACTCAATGGGTGCCGGATCCGTTTTCTATTGTGTCAGATAAAACGCATCGCATTCCAGACAGAAAAACACTGCAAATGGAATGGAAATGATTCTGTTGAATTCCGTTCCCTTCAGTTCAGTTTTGTCCCCATTGACAATGAATGGGGCCAAACGGCAAAAGTGTTTTTCTCTGGTATTGAGATCCTCTGCTGGATCTCAATATCGGAAATGAGAAACAAAGATGGTAAAGTAGCCTTAGAGACATGTGATGCAGGGCAGCCAATCAACAAGCTTTTAAGCTGTGGGCACTTAGAAGCCATCATATCCATGCCTAGTAATGAAATGGCTGTGATTGGCTGGTGCATCATATGACCCAGCTTCTATGTAAGCTCGATCACATGTAGCACATCCCATCAGCTCTGCGTAGTGCACAGACAGGAAGCAGACAGCTGAAGTGAGGGATAGTCTTAGGAATCTGGCTATTTATTCTGTGGGTGACCTACAGTATATATAGTGATTTTTTTGTGGGTGCAATACACCAGCTTTGCCCCCCCTGAAACAGAAATATAATAATTAATCTGGCTGTTAATTCTGTGGGTGACCTATCATCTTTGTACCCCTGACACAAAAATATAATAGTTAATCCGTCTCTTAGTTCCGTGGGTCACATATTCTTATTTTTGGTGAGAGGTACACCTGTACTGCATACGTGACAGGGAAATTAATATAGTTAATCCGTCTGTTAGTCTGGTGGGTGACATATTCCCATTTTTTGTGTAAAGTACATCTGCACTGCATACATGGCAATGAAATTCATATAGTTAATATGACTGTTAGTTCGGCCAGAGACATATAAGAATGAAGAGAGCATCAAATAAGGGATGTGGGCCTTTTTGTGGTGCTGCTGGTGCTGGTGGAGCTCCTGTTGCAGGGAGAGGATGTGGTCCATCTGTGCCAGCTACACGCCCAAATGAAACACCTACCTCAGGTGCACCTAGGCAACCGGACGTTCAACGTCATTTTGTAGGCCCGAATACCATTGTACAACTGGTGAAGCCAGAACAAGTAGAGGTGGTATCAGATTGGATGGCTGACAGTGCCTCCAGTTCCTTCACATTGTCTCCCTCCAGGTCTCCTGCTGAAACTGCAGAATTGGCACCTGTAGCCCATGGGCATCTGTCTTTCACCTCCCGAGCCACTCTGAGATACCTTGACGCGGTGCTCGGGCTCTGGTATGTTCTTGATATAAGAATATATTGGCGAAAGTCTCATTTTAACATCAGTGTGAGGGTTTAGCCATATATTGTCAATTGCATTACCGCCGCAGTGCACCTCTACTAGTGATTGTTTGTCTTTCACCTCACCCTCCTTGCAAATCAGCCAAGCAGTCTGAGCCCCAAGTCATGCAGCAATCTCTTATGCTTTTTGATGACTCTGCTGGCAGGTTTCCATGGGCCATCCACCTAGCCCTTCCCCAGAAGTGGAAGAGATTTAGTGCACTGATGCCCAACCACTTTTGTTTCAGGATGTGGACATAGGAGGATCACAGCTGCACATCTCTGATGATGATTAAGAAACACAGGTGCAAACTGCTGTGGCTTTCTGCTGTGTGCAGACTGGCAAAGAGGGAAGGAGTGAGAAGTAGGTGGAAGATGATGTGGAGGTTAATGAGGTCCTAGACCCTACATGGAATCAAGGTCTGCTGCGGTCTTGGTCTCTTCCTCCCCCTCTGTAGTGACAGTGGCACCTGCCACCCCGGAAACAGAGGATGTGGCAGCAACACCATCACCAAGCATGTCCACACTGTCCCATGGAAGCGTTCAACTGTCCATCCCCCAAATACTGGACAGAAAGAGGAATTACCCTCCTACTCACCCACAATCCCTGCCCTGAATGCCAGCATTTCAAAATGCCTGGCCTTTGAAATCCTGTCCTTCCGTCTGGTGGAGACAGAGACTTTTAAAAACATTATTGTGGTGGCTGTCCCACAGTATGTGGTTCCCAGCCACCACTACTTTTCCAGACGAGCCATCACTGCCCTGCACAATCAAGTGGCGGACAAAATCAGGTGTGCACTGCGCAATACCATCTGTGGCAAGGTCCAGATAACTACCGATACGTGGACCAGTAAGCATGGGCAGGGGTGTTATATCTCTCTAACTGCACACTAATGCAGTTGCGGCTGGGCCTGAGGCGGATAGCAGTTTGGCGCATGTCCTACCGCCACCGAGGATTGTAGGACATTTCTCGTTGCCTCCTGTTGCCTCTTCCTCCTACTCCGCTTCCTCCTATACCACCTCCTCATCCAGTCAGCCTAACACGTTTACCACCAACTTCAGCACAGCGGGCAGGGGAAATGACAGCAGGCTGTTTTGAAATTCACACCACGCAGGAGTTGTGGATGGCATGGAACAACAGACCGATGAGTGGTTGGTGCCACTGAGCCTCAAGCCTGGCCTGGTGGTGTGTGATAATGGGAAAAATCTCGCAGCAGCTCTGGGGCTAGCCGGTTTGGTGCACATCCCTTGCCTGGTGCATGTGCTGAATTTGGTGGTGCAGAAGTTCCTGAAAAATTACCCCAATATGTCACAGCTGCTGCAGAAAGTGCAGGCCGTCTGTGTGCACTTTCTGCGTTCTCACCCTGCTGCTGCTTGCCTGTCTGCGCTGCAGCGTAACTTCGGCCTGCCTGCTCACCGCCTCATATGCGACATACCCACAAGGTGGAAGTCCACCTTGCACATGCTGGAGAGACTGTGCAGGAAGCAGCAGGTTATAGTGGAGTTTCAGCTGCAGCACACACGAGTGAGTCGCTCTGCAGAACAGCACCACTTCACATCCGAGTGGGCCTTCATGTGGGATATGTGTGCCGTGTTGTGCTGTTTCGAGTACTCCACCAACATGGCCAGTGCCGATGATGCAGTCTTCAGCGTTACTATTCCACTTCTATGTCTTCTTGAAAAAACACTTCGTGTGATGATGGAAGAAGATGTGGCACAGGAGGAAGAGTAGGAGGAAGAGGGATCATTTCCACGGTTATCAGGCCAGTCTTTTACAAGTGGCTCGGAGGGTGGGTTCCTGCACCACAGAGGTCAGGTGCACAACTGTCCAGCCAGGGCACAGTTCTGCAGGATGAGGAGGAGGAGCATGATGAGGAGGAGTAACCATGTTCACAGCAGGGTGGGCATCAATGGAGTGTGGCTGGGGGATACAGAGGTCACAGACAATATACCTCCAACCAAGGACAGCTTGTCGTTGCCTCTGGGCAGCCTGGCACACATGAGTGGCTACATGCTGCAGTGGCTGTGCAACGACTACCGTGTTGCCCATATTCTTACCAGTGCTGATTACTGGGTGGCCACCCTGCTGGATCCCCACTACAAGGACAACATGCTGTCCTAAATTCCATCACTTTAGTATGATCGGAAGATGCGCGAGTTCAAGCACATGCTGAAATGTGAAAAAGCTTTGTCAGCACACCACAACAACCAGCACCACCAGCTGATACAGAACTTCTTAGTAGGAGGCGGTATTTCAGCATCATGGTGCAACAGTACGTGTGCACATACTTACACGTACTGACTGATGGGTCCGCCCTATTCAACTTCAGGCTTACCAATTTGGGCGCATGGCCTGAGCTTGCCCTTTATGCCTTGGAGGTGCTGGCCTGCCCTGTAGCTATTGTATTGTCCAATTGTGTGCATGGCAGAGGGTAATCACAGACGAGCGCAGCCACCTGTCCACAGCCAACCTGGACAAGCTCATGTTCATTAAAATCAACCAAGCATGGATCCCACAGGACTTGTCCGTACCTTGTGCTGAGTAGACAAGTATACCGACCGCACCCAGCCATTGTTATACTCCAGCTCACTTTCTCTTTGCATTATCTTTTCTATTTCCCAATGTTTTGGGGTCTTCCCAAATTTATAAAAAATAAAAAAAGGAAAAAATAAAAAACAACAAAAACAGTGTTGGTTACCTCCTCCTCCTCCATCACCGCTTCCATCTACACCGCCACATCCACTGCCTCAACTTCCTACTCCACTTTGACCTCCGCCTCCTAGTTGAAGATTATTATATTTTCTATTCTATGTTATTTTAAGTCATTTCGCACTCCACATTTGTTTGTACGGCTATTGTCCTGCCCTTACCCCCATTTTGCTTCCTTTTGCATCCCTCTAGCCCTTACTACGACTATTTTAGAGCCATTTTAGTACACCAAAGTTCAGGTCCCCATTGACTTCAATGGGCTTCAGGTCAAGTTCGGGTCCCGAACTAGAACTTTGACCCGAAGTTCGGCCGAACTCGGCAAACCCAAACATCCACGGGTCCACTCATCCCTACTCAGGAACTTAGGAGTAAGTAACTTGTGTAGCTGCTACTTGCAGGTGTATTTTGGTTCTTGAACTTATTTCTAGCCTAGCCCTTGCTTCTTAGTATTGTAGTTTGTTATTATTTTTTTAACTTGTTTGTTTCTGCTTTATTTACCTTATTTCCAGTTCAGCTCTGTTCAGTTGTAGTTTCTTGTTTTTGGATATGTTAGGAATAGAGATGAGCGAACGTGCTCGTAACGAGCACTGTAGCGCTCGGCTCCCCTGCTCTCTCATGGGCGCAGGCATCCAGATCCGTCGGGTGAGGAGGACGGATCCGGATGCCTGCGCCCATGCGAGCGCAGGGGAGCCGAGCGCTACAGTGCTCGTTATGAGCACGTTCGCTCATCTCTAGTTAGGAACCTGTGAGAATCAGTGGCTTGTATGAGGGTCAGTATTCTGGGATAGATGTAGGGGAAGATTCAGGGAAAACTAGAGTCTGGGTCAGGTAATGTCTGTTTGTTATACTTAGCTATCTTCATCCACTTGCTTTATTACCTGACCTTCATCACCACCTGTCGCTTCATCACCTTACTGACATCTCTTTCATCCATTTTTGTCATCATCTGTTTATCATCATCAATCAGTTCCTTTCTCCTATTGATGAGTTTCTACTTCTGTAAGTTTGTTAAGTGCTAGTGTTGATACATGCCTCATAATATTATTTTTTGCAACCATCCGGTTGTCATACATTTCTGAACTGGGGGTGTCTGAGTCCTGGAAGACATCAATAGTGCCTGGGAAATGTAACTTCTATAGTTGAAGTTTACTTCTGCAGTGTATTTTACAACTGACATAATTACATTAGGATAGATAGATAGATAGATAGATAGATAGATAGATAGATAGATAGATAGATAGATAGATAGACATTTATTGATGTGCTTGAGGTGAAACTGCAGTGGCCGGGTTTGGGATGGCCCCAACATTACGCTGGGTCCCCTGGACACCGTCGATGTGTCACCACGTGTTGCTGCTCTCTAGAAGGGATGGTGGTAAGGCATGGTGCACCCCAATGGGAAATAAGTCCAGAGTCAGGGTATGCAGTAAACCAGTGTGCTTCTTTACTAGAGGAATTCAGGTGCAAAACAATACAGGCGAGGCATAGGGCTGGCTTCTCCAGTCTCCTCCCTGGCAGAAGAAGGGTTTGATGCTGAGGAAAGGCCTGAGCTAGCTGTCCCTCTCTCTCTTCAGAAGGATGGTATCCTGGTCCAAGGTTAGTGATGCAGGGTCTGTGGCAGAGTATCCCCGTCTCAGCTTCTTCTTCTGGTCACTCAGTAGTATTGGTATATTACACATCTCTTAATATTATAAAAATGAGTTTCTGTCTGTCTGTCTGTTCTCTATGCGCAACCAAACTACTGGACCGATTTTCACCAAATTTGGCACACAGATACATCAGGTGTCCGGGAAGGTTTTAGACCAGGTCTCAGCTCTCTAGGACGTACCGTTCCCGAGATATTCCCAAAATATGATCTCCATTAGCCAATATTAGTCTGGGAGCATTTCACTTCAAATTCCAACTGCCATTTTCTCCAGATGCACACAGGGAGGGCAGGTTTCCATAACAACCTAGCCAGGTAATTATCAGCCAGCTGAGGAGCTCAGCCATTTCTATTTGCTGCTTTAAAGGGGCAGAGCTCTGTGGATGACACTGTTAAAGGGGTATTCCAGTTACCAGAAATATAACTTATGTTTTAGACTAATTTTAGATTAATAAAAGATGTTTTCTTCCACTGCTACCCATTTCGTGTCCTCATAAATTACCATGGCATCGACCTGTAATTCAATCTGCCCCCTAAAGAAGGACTTAAAACCCCCACCCCAGGTCTCTCTAAGCCACGCCCCTGACTTGGTCAGGTCACGCCCCCTCCTACTCCGCAGCCCATGGGGATTGAAAAAATTAAGGTAAAAATCAACTACTGTCAGCTGCATTGACTTACTCTCTGCAACGACAAACACAAACACTAAATGAAATAGACGAAATATACCCAGGCAAAGCCAGGTCCTTCTGCTAGTATATTATATATGACATTCACACATGGCACATTGATCTAACATTGAAGGACTTTTAATCAGCCGATAATCACATTTACAATCAGAAGCTATGTAAAACTTCTAGGTGAGATTGGAAGGATAAAGATCATTTTGTTTCAATGAAATGCAAAAATGTAGACCTCAGTTTATCTAGACCAGCGGAGGCCATGTGACTGCGTGAACAATAGATAAGGTTATGTCCAGGGCAGTTTCTGTTTATGGTAAAGGTGACTATTGTCTGTCACCTAGGGTGTAGACAGAACCGGGCGGGCAAGAATCTTCCCTCCACATTTTAAGTTAGACAACTGCCTCAACCAAAGCAAGATTAGAAAATCAGCCTATCATAATATGAGTTTAGTCTAAAACGGCCAATAGACTTATTGGAATTCTGTACTAGCCAATGAGATGTACTTCACATGTTAGTCAATGGGTAAAAATTTTATAACAAGGAAGGCTGAAGAGAGGTTAGGGATGAATGAAAAAAAAAAGAAAGAGAAGGAATGAAATAATAGACTGAGAGGCATGAACTGATGAATGAGCTGAGGTAACTTATTCTGGGTATAAGTAGGCTTATTCATATTAGCTATACCCTTTCTGTATCTGGGTCTGATAATCGGAAGAAAGCTTCATCTCTGGAAAAGAACCGAGGATTGCTGCGATCATCTTTTCATCAACATTCACCTTTAACAACAAGTAGTCTGGAGTCTCCTCTTCCAAGCACTGTTGCTGAACACTAGAGGCTCTGACTGCTCTCCTTATATACAGTTTTAGCTAGACTAGAAACTTCTAGTGGGAGGGGTGGAGTGAATAAACTCAGCACAACCAAATACATTGTTTCAACTCCCATCTGGTATAGACGTACATCAGAGCTTCAAAGATACTTAATGGCAATTACAGAGCAGTTTTTCCAGACAAAAACAAGTTTCCAGACATAACAACATATCTAAAACCAGGCATTTTGAAGGCCATACTGTCTGCTTTTGGTGGTAAACAAGTCTCGGTTTTTCCCGCCAAAACAAGGTGGTAAACAAGTCTGGATTTTTCCCTCCAAAACATGGTCTTCTTTAAACCCTATGGAATCTGTGGAAAATGACCAGCTTCTCAATAAAAGTCCTAACAGTCTCTCAGTATTCATTAACTCTTTCCACAGAGAAATGTAAATACAGTGAAAATGAACAGGATATATATTAAAACATATATATAAAATTCAATAACACAGTAATAAACAGTATAAGTTAACCCTGTCAAGAGAAATAAAGTAAGAGGTTTTAACTTTGCATAGGGGAAATAGGCAAATGTCCACAAATGTCAAAGTACTCCCTGCTCCAGGGCACTACAAACCCTCACTCTCCAGGGCCCTAATGCAAAATCTGTAATGTAAAGGGGTTGTCCAGCTAAGAAGGCAACTTACCCATTTATTGTACCATGCACAAATAAAAAAAAAAAAACTCATACCAGTCCACTGTCCTACAGTTGCAGTGCCACAAACACTTTCCGGTTCAGCTTGGTCAAGTGACAAGACTGGGTGGCCCTGAGTGTACAAAGTTTGGGAGAAGTAAATGTATCTGACAGTGTTGCTGGTCGATCTATCAGGGAGCAGAGATGCAGAACCTCTGCTCCCTGGCATCACATGTTTCCAGAGAGCAGCAATTTAAAAATGCAGGTGCCAGGTACAGTTGCCTGTTATTGCTATTTACGCCTCACTAACTAGTTTTGTGATTGTTACTCTGGATCTCTGACCTTTTGCCAGAATCATAGGCTGACCAAAACTTTCTCTGCGGTGTTATCCTTTGCTGGTATAGATCCTGTGCAAGCCTTGGTAGATCAAATGTGTGATCTCACCCAGCTGGTCTAAGACCAGGGCCAACACCAGGAGAATACTCAGTCTCCACCCCTAGTGACTGTTCCTTCACATCTCCAACAACACCAAGTTAAGTTGCCTGATCACTCTGTCGGTGATAGGAAGCAGTTTGTGTCTTTCAAGGAGAGTTAGTTATACTTTAATCTCAGACCTTACTGTTCAGGATTAGAGCAACAGAGAGTAAGTATTATTTCTTCCCTTCAACAGGTTCCACATTAATGGGCATTATCCCTTCCCACTGACTCTCCTGAGCCGTCTTCTGTGGATAATTTTTTTCTTACTCTTGGTTTACTTTACGATGAGCCTGACAGAGTTGCTTTCTGGAGTGCAAATTAGTTTCGCTCCATCAGGGACACACGTTGAGGACTATTGTGTGGATTTTTGTAAATGATGTGGCTCCAAATGGAATGACTGCGCTTTGAGATGTCAAGTCTGCCAGGGTCTTTCTGACACCCTTAAGAACGTATTAAAGGATTTTCTGAGACTCCAGTTCCCCCCCGATCACGAGTAGACAGTGCTCCTTTCCCTTCTCCTCTTTTACAAGTTAGGAACCTGATCTTTAGTGACGACCCTATATATAACTCCACCATTCCCAGGGAGATATGCTCAAGTAATATCACGATAGATACAGTCACTACAACTGGAACAGTTCCCTTATGTGATGCACTAGCGGAGGAATTACACTGCTCTTCTATATCCACCCTGCTTTATAACAAGTTCGCTACCTCCCTCGGGAAGATCTTAAAGGAAGCAAATATGAATAGACCCATGACAAAGTTTGAAACAATGCTCTCTCAACTCAGACCTCCTAAAAAAGTGGTTTCCACATTGCATAAGCTCCTTATAACTCCATCCGTCCCAAACCCCTCCCATTTAATGGGGCTTGGAAAAAAAGATCTCACTCGGATGTTCTCTTCTTCTGACATTAACGCCCTGTTTAAAGCTACTACACAAGCTTCCAAATGGGTTAGAATGCAGGAAAGTGGGTATAAAACGTTAACGAGATGGCATCTGATTCCTATCTTATTAAACAAATACAACCCCAGTTATGACCCTCGATGCTGGAGGTGCGCAGAACAACCTGGTACTTATTTTCACATGTGGTGGACCTGTCCACATACTGGCCCTTATTGGACCACCGTCATTTCACAAATTAACCAGATACTGCACATTAACCCTCCACTATTGCCGGAGGTATGCTTGCTTCAAATCTCCCCCACATGTGCAAAGACTGACCAGACATATGTTGGCCGCTGCTAGAATATTGATCCCAACCTTCTGGAAGTCTAATACTCCCCCAACACTTAGACAATGGCAAGACAGAGTGGATGCCATCTATCGTTTAGAAGAATTAGCTAACTGGGATTCCAAAACACACCCTGCTTTTAAAACCACATGGCTCCCTTGGGTGACATATAGGCAGTTCTCTACTGCAGATTAAACTGTGGAACTTCTTCTATTTCCGTCTTACCCTGACATTTACAGGATGCCTGCAAATGGTTAACTCACACAACTTGTACACCGTAACTCTGGATGGTCGCTTCGGGACACCCATGCACTACCCCCCCTTACCTCTCTCCTATCATTTACCTCGAACCCCCCCCCCCCATCCATTTGAATAATTGTTTAACTGATTATATATGTGTGATATTAGGTATTGTTTATTCTTCATCTGCTCCTCCAGTTTTGCGCAGAAATTGATCCGTACGTACGTACCGTACGCACCTTCTTAGTGTTCTGCTTCCTTTAAGATGGACTTGATACATTACTAGGCGGATGTTGTTAAATTTGGGTGGTCTCACGGATCACTTTGGTTTTCTGTAATGCTTAATATTCTTGTATGTGTTTATATACAAATAATAAAAAGAATTTGAAAAGATAAGAACGTATTAAAGGGTTATCCTTGAACTGATTCTCTTGATGAGACCATGACATTAGCTGTGCATGTAGCAGGGTTGCCAACCGTCCAGAAATTTCTGGACAGTCCGTAAAAATAGGGGACTTTTTTCCTGTGTCCGTGAAAAAAAATAGCCGTGTCCGTGATTTTTTTGAGGCTAGTGGTTCTTGAGTAGGTTATTTTGGTGGTAATTATCATCATTTTACAGCTCACAGTAAGGGCTGGTAATGCATTATTGTTAGTATATTGAACTATAGCTCTGCATTGCTTATAATCTTTATCATTCATTATGGTTTTTCAATTTGTCCGTAAAAAGTGTTGGCTGTCCGTAATTTTGGGATAAATTGTCCAGAAAAACGAAAAATTCTGGTTGGCAACCCTGGCATGTAGACAGATGACTAAGAGAACCCAGAAAAGAAGGCTCAATCACACCTGTTCCATGTTCCACTCACGACCTAATTGACCAAGATTTGCTTTTGTTGATTCTGGATCCACAGCTAGTTTTATTGATTTGAATTTTCTATGGGTATTCCATTACATACTCTCCTGGACCCTGTACGGGTCACTGCTATAGATACCACACCCTTGGTCAAGGATTAAATTGAGTATTGTACCCCTAATATCGCTATGCTCATTGGTGCTAGTCACATCAGAGGTTTGTTCTCTGTTTATAATGGAAAATTTGACAGCTAATGCGATCTTAGGCATACCTTGGCTCCAACTACATAATCCTGTTATTAATTGGACTTCTGGAAAGTTGGATAAATAGGAACCAATATTTTTCAGTACCTATACATTAAGGCCTGGTTCAATGAATATTAAGGCTGATGCTCTATCTAGAAGTTTCTCTGTCAGTGATTCCTCCGATCCCAAACCAGAATCCATTGTCATTTGTGCTATTTTTTTCCCTGATTTGGAATCTGATATTAGAGCTAACCAGGATCTGTGTCCCCAGAATCTGGGCTATTAAAAAGGCTCTCAGAGTTTTGCTTTTATTGTTAGGGACAAGGTATTGCTCTCTACTAAGAATCTGTGTCTGAAAGAACCTTCAGGTATACTCGCTCCTCGATTTATTGGTCCCCATGCAGTGGCTGAAGTCATTAATTCTCTACCCTATTATCTCATTATTTATTCAAGATTCAGAATGTATTTCATAGGTCTTTTACTAAAAAAAAATATGTCACTTTTTTGTTACCTAGGAAACCGCCTTCTCATGTTGAGGTTCATGGGTAGCTGAAGTATGAGGTCTCCAAAATATTGGATTCCACAAGAGCGTGAGGTGTAGTGCAGTACCTGGTTAAAACTCACCCTGATAAACCTGCTCTTTTGTTTGAGGGTCCAGTGGCCCCTTTTAGAAGGCAGCATACTGTCACATACTCCTGTGGCGAGTCTAGCCACACCATGGCAATCCCACCAGTGTCGCTCTGTTGTTAGTGGGATTGGTTGATCTGTCAAGTAGCAAGGACACCGGCATCACATGCTTCCTGAGGGCGATCAATTTAAACAGACAGCTGCTGGTCACAGTTGCCTGTGATTGGTATTCATGACTCACTTGGCAATTTTGTGTTTGTTACTCTGGATTGCTGACCTTTTTCCTGCTTCTCTTTGTCACTGTATTCTGATTTTTCCTCTAATGCAACCTCCTGGTATTTGACTCTGCTTGTCATTCCACCTTTCCTGATAATGGACAAGGTTTGGTATTAGACACTGCTAGTTTGTGACCTCGCCTTTGCTTTCTGACTTTATCTATGGCCTTATCTCCTAGTTTATCTGTGCCGTGTGTTTCACTTAGCTATTAGATTCTGATCTGGTTATGGTTTTGCATGTCAGGTTTTGACCTCTTTCTGTCTGACCACTCTTTTACGCCAACAGGCTCCAACATTTAGTCAAGTCAGCAACTGTCGTCAAACTGTGGGTTGCCATTTAGGGTGGATCGTGCAAGTAGGTAGAGACAGAGGTGCTGATTAAGACAGAGCTGCACTATTCCCTACCCTTCATGACAATCTCCCCACTGTGGTCATACAGTGAGAGGGAACAGGAGGCTCAGGATCCCCATTTAAGTGATGCATGGATATACCAATTATCAGATAGTTACCTCCTATCCTATTTGACAATAAACCAAATAAACCTAAACCAAATAAATCCTTAAAGAGGTTTAAGGGGCTATGAAAATCTCTAGATTATGGGTCTTTTACATGAGGCAATGATCGAGAATGAACATCTTTGCATAAACATGCTACCAATCACTTGACAATGAAGCAAATAATCCTTTGTTGAGTGATCATATATTTTATGCAAATAGAAGTACATTGCTTTGTGGCATAAATAATCATACTATATTACCATTCATCCCAACACTTAAGACACTTAAGATAATTGTCGCATGTACTTTAAATATGGCTTACAGGATGCTGCTATCTACCTATGAAAAAGGATCCTAAGAGCAGAACTGGGATATGATATAACTGATGTCTGCAGTATGTTGGGACAAGTCCTCTAAAACTTCTTGCGAAGCTCTAAATCTGATAACCAATTGTGGTCATCAAACCAATGTAAAGTAGAACTGGCTTAGTTTCCCATAGCAACCAATCAGATTCCACCTTTCATTTTTGACAGCTCATTTGGAAAATGAAAGTTGGAATCTGATTGGTTGCTATGGGCAACTAAGCTAGTTGTACTTTACACCAGCTTGATAAATTACCCCAAATGTGTTCATAGATTTAGAAGATTTTAGGAAATACATCAATCATGTTCAATATTATCTTTCTAAAAAAATAAAAATAATGCAATATCATCTCTATGATCAATACAACAGAAGGCCATTGCCTGTCTACTCTTATAACACTAAACCCTGTCTGGCTGATGGAATGTAATTCATTTAAATTATGCTTCTACTTAATTTCTCTAAGCTCTAAGCAGAACTATCTTGTCATTACCTTGTTTTGAAGGTCAATCTATTATGTGAAAACAGATTTGATTTACTTGATGGCCAATAGCCAGGATCTGTCTTGATATTGGATTTGTTAAATGGTGCAGAGATGGCACTTGTACTGTTGAATGGTTGCTTAATGAAGAAATGTTTAACTTGCATAAAATCCACATCTAACCAAGTGTGTAGTAAAGTGCAATGGTATTACCCATTCTTCAAGAATCATACTATAATAGGAAACGGTGCATTATAATTTTTAACATGGACAATTAGGTCTGAGGCACTGAATAGGATGCTGACTGAACTGAACTACCGTATTTTTCACTTTATAAGACGCACTTTTTTACCCCCAAAAGTGGGGGGGAAATGGCTGTGCATTTTATAAAGCGAATACTAGTGAGCACTTCCATTATGGGGAGTGCTACTTGTGAAGAGGTGAAGAGGAGACGTGGCACAGGACAGGTGAGAGGAGGTTTTTTATTTTAATCTGATCTGAGGTCTGATAGGGTCTAACATTGAGGGCTGATTGGGGGTCTGAGTGGCTGATCTGAGGTCTGATGGGGGTCTGAGTGGGCTGATCTGAGGTCTAATGGGGGTCTGAGTGGGCTGATCTGAGATCTGATGGGGGTCTGAGTGGGCTGATCTGAGGTCTGATGGGGGTCTGAGTGGGCTGATCTGAGGTCTAATGGGGGTCTGAGTGGGCTGATATGAGGTCTGATAGGGGTCTGAGTGGGCTGATCTGAGGTCTGATGGGGGTCTGACATGGAGGGCTGATGTGATGTCCTGATATGGGGTCTGATGTGATGTCCTGATATTTATGGGGGCCTGATCTGATGTCCTGATAGTTATTTGGGCTCTGATATGAGGTCTGATGAAAAATATTTTTTTCTTATTTTGCTCCTCTTAAACCTGGGGTGCGTCTTATCATCGGATGTATCTTATAAAGCGAAAATTATGGTAATATGATAGAATATTAACATTCATTGTTTGGTATTGTCAGTGCTGCATCCTTTTTTCTAATACAAGGGTAGTGAGGGAAGAAGTGGACCACTGTTCATTTGTGGCCAAAAGCCCCAGAAACTTTGTAAACTGTATTCTTTTTTGCAGCCACTTGAATAAACTCATTATTTTAACAGCCCAACTGCTCACAAAGAAATGGTCCCTGGATCCTTCCTCTTTCAGGAACCAGAACCCTCTGTGTTGATCACATCAATGCCGTCTCCCTCCAACATTTTCCTTATAAAACATTGCTCCATTCAACCGCTGCTGGACCGCCTTCATAACTGGCATCTACAATCTCCGCTGGTTGGGAGGTGACCTCTTTCTGTGGCATCATAGCCCCCAAAGTTGAGAACATTCAAGACAAACACTGTGGTTTCTTTTTCAGCTCCCACCTCCAGCTCATTGCATCAATATCACTTCTAGTCCATCTTAAAACTAACATCCTGCTAAAATAAGTATAATAGAAAATGTAGGGTGATATATGGAGAGATGAAGCAACATAAAAACTGGGTAACTGCAGCCAACAATTTTCTTTGTGAGAGGACACCAATCAATCCACATAGGCAGACCAGAGGAACAGTCTATTACAGTTCAACAGCCATAAGGATGGGTACACATCAGCTTCATTTAGCTTGTAACTTAAGTTGGCATAGCATCTACACTAGCATTAACTTGTTTGCCCAGTCCTCTTATCTCTTTCACTAGTGGCACTAATTCAGACCGTGTCACTGTTGTTTTTCTTAGGCTGAGAGGCTACTCACTATGAACACACATGATTACTCCTTGAGAAGCTGAAGCTTTAAAGAGGTTGTCCCATAAAATATGTATTAATTTACATTGGTATGCTATGCAAAATATAAAAAGTTTCCAAATGGAACATGAAAAAAATGCTCCTATGCCTAGATATTTATGTTACATGCTTGTTATGTTGCCCCCTGCTGTTGTTTTGACTATTGTATTTCACTTCAAAATGTCTAATAATGTGTCCAGTAGTGATGGTCACACATGCTCAGTTGCTTAGTCAGACTACCAGGATCATATTATATCATGGATCATAAGTGATTACTAGAGATGAGCGAGCACTAAAATGCTCGGGTGCTCGTTATTCGAGTCGAACTTTTCCCGATGCTCGGGTGCTCGTTTCGAATAACGAACCCCATTGAAGTCAATGGGAGACTCGAGCATTTTTTGCAGGGGATCGGGGCTCTGCCTAGGGAAGGCTGGGTGAAAACCTGGAAACCTCAGAAAATGATGGAAACACCACGGAAATGGACAGGAAACAGCAGGGGCAGCATGTAGGGATGCCTCTGAGGCTCCCTAATTGCACCATTTTTTCTAAATCTGGCCAATAGTCTGGGGATGACCCCAAGGCAATTTTCAGGGACATGGTAATGGTGACCCACTTAAAAATGCTGCCTGACAACCTGGCGGTGAACCCCTGATTGTCTGTCTTTCAATAAGATTGCAGTGTAAAGCATGGTGGTGAGCCTCAGTAATAAGATTGCAGTGTAAAGCATGGTGGTGAGCCTCAGTATGACTTTTTAGATGGAGATTGCATGTGGTCACGTACTCCCTGGAACCCCGTAGTCACCCCTTCTCTGATGTGCTACCCCAGAACATTCTCTGCCCCAATTCGCAAGACCATTTGCAGTCTCTGTGTGCTGACAGTGGGGATTTACCAGTGTTGTCTGAGGAGGTGGTGGACAATGGCGAGACACAGGTGTCAGGGGTGAGGTAGTTGAAAGTGAAGCAAGTTACATTGGGGACTCCTTGGGGGACTTTCTCATGATGGGACAGATTCAATTGTGTTAGAAAGGCTGATGGGCTTCCGTCAGCACTGTGTGTATAGAACCCCATGGCCTTTCATTAAAATAGTCTGGCGATGACCCCAAGGCAATTTTCAGGGACACGGTAATGGTGACCCACTTAAAAATGCTGCCTGACAACCTGGCGGTGAACCCCTGATTGTCTGTTTTTCAATAAGATTGCAGTGTAAAGCATGGTGGTGAGCCTCAGTAATAAGATTGCAGTGTAAAGCATGGTGGTGAGCCTCAGTATGACTTTTTAGATGGAGATTGCATGTGGTCACGTACTCCCTGGAACCCCATAGTCACCCCTTCTCTGATGTGCTACCCCAGAACATTCTCTGCCCCAATTCGCAAGACCTTTTGCTGTCTCCGTGTGCTGACAGTGGGGATTTACCAGTGTTGTCTGAGGAGGTGGTGGACAATGGCAAGACACAGGTGTCGGGGGGTGAGGTAGTTGTATGAGAAGCAAGTTACAGTGGGGACTCCTTGGGGGGACTTTCTCATGATGGGACATATTCAACTTGGGTGGATCAGGCACTGGAACAGATCAAATTTTTTTTTTTGTGTTTATTTAACTTTTATTTAGCACAAATAAACACAGAGATATTTATTTGTTCCCTTCGCTGCGCAGTCTGGTGTTGGGGTTCGTCACTTTGATGGCGAGCTGTGCCGCTCTCTCCACAATGGTCTTTCGGTTCCTTGAGGAGACGTTGTGGGCGATTTCTGCACAGAAGGACTTGTTGCTCATCAACAGAACCTCGAGCTCCTTGACATTGTGGACCAGGAATTTGCGGAACCCTGTGGGCAGCATGTGTTTGGTCTTCTTGTTGCTACCGTATCCAATGTTGGGCAATATTGATACGCAGGTAATATTATTTTTCACACCTATCCCCAAAAAAAAATTTACGCAGTTTGCGCAAATAAAACTGGAAGCTGGAACTGGAGAGAGGGCCTGTAGGTGGACCTCCAGAAAAATTGTTTGGAGAGAGGGCTTATAGGTGGACCTCCGGAAAAAATTGTTTGGAGAGAGGGCCTGTAGGTGGACCTCCGGAAAAATTGTTTGGAGAGAGGGCCTGTAGGTGGACCTTATAGGTCGACATCAGCTGTTCACACTGTTGTGGTTTCAACAGTCCTCTACCATGTGTCCCTGTAAGTTGAGACATGAAGCTAGGGAGTGTAGCTCTGCGGCGTTCCCCTGCTCCCTCATCAGCAGGTGCTGTCTCACCCTGCCCAGGACCACGGCCTCTGCCCCCTGCAGTAATTGAATGCCCACGCCCACTCCCTCGTCCTCGACCCTTAGCCCTGGGGTTCAACATTTTCTGTATATAAGTGTATTATATAAAAAATAACAATAAATGGGCCTGCTGTACTGAAACCCACAAACTTGTTCAGTCTGGTTTAATTAAGTGACGTACAGAAAGTGTTACCTGGACAGAAAATACGGATTGGAGTGAGTGTACTGAACTGTGACACACAGAATGGTTCCACGCAGCTGTGTGAAATGGATTTGTATCACTGAGCTTAAACAACTAAAAAAATATTTTTTTTATATATTTTTTTTGGAGTTTTGTTTTTTTGGGAACGTGACGTGCAGAAACTATCGTAGAGCTAACTGACACCCTACTGACGGTGGCTATTTTGACTGCGACCCAGACAAATGTCGCACAGAGATTTTTGGGATCAAGCTATATACGTGACAGGCAGCAAAAGACTTGGTTGTATTAAGTGACGTACAGAAAGTGTCACCTGGACAGAAAATACGGATTGGAGTGAGTGTACTGAACTGTGACACACAGAATGGTTCCACGCAGCTGTGTGAAATGGATTTGTATCACTGAGCTTAAACAACTAAAAAAATATTTTTTTTATATATTTTTTTTGGAGTTTTGTTTTTTTAGGAACGTGACGTGCAGAAACTATCGTAGAGCTAACTGACACCCTACTGACGGTGGCTATTTTGACTGCGACCCAGACAAATGTCGCACAGAGATTTTTGGGATCAAGCTATATACGTGACAGGCAGCAAAAGACTTGGTTGTATTAAGTGACGTACAGAAAGTGTCACCTGGACAGAAAATACGGATTGGAGTGAGTGTACTGAACTGTGACAGACAGAATGGTTCTACACTGCTGTATGAAATGGATTTGTATCACTGAGATATAACATTAAAAAAAAAAGGGGGTTATATATGGCGATAGCTGCACTACTATTGCCAGCCAGCCAGCCAAGCCAGGAGACAAAAAAAAAAAAGTCTTGTAGCCCTTAGAAGGGCTGTTGGGTTCTTTGTGGGTGATTCCTGCCTAACAGAGAACTAAATGCAGGCCCTAACACTCTCCCTGAAACGCAGCAGCTCTATCCCTAACGACATCCAGACAGCATCTGAGCCGAGCACCGCGGCCAGTCAGTAGTATATTCCAGGGTCACCTGATCAGGCCAGCCAACCCCTGCTATCGACATGTAAGGGCCCCACGTGATGCTGGGTGTACCGTAGAGTCTCCTGGATTGTGATTGGCTGACTTTATAGGCGCCAAAAATGCACGATGCGGAAGTTGCCATTTCCTCGAGCATGGCGAGATACTCGTCCGAGCGGCGAGCACTTACGAGTACCCTAATACTCGAACGAGCACCAAGCTCGGACGAGTATGCTCGCTCATCTCTAGTGATTACTGCTTTTAAGAGGGCACTAGAAATGACTTCTTCTCAGCAGTAATGGATACATTAGATGGATGGAGGAAATCACAAAAACAGCAGGGGGTGCCATTACCGTCGTGTACTGCAATATTTAGCCACAGAAGCATTTTTTAAAATGGTTTCTTTAAAAAGGGTTGTTTTACATGATCTGGCAGAACAAAAATTAAAATGTATTAATGGGATATCCCTGCAACTGTGGAAGTGGGCACCACTTATCCGCTGGGCCGCATAGCTGTTGTTTTAGTCTCTACTTCTATAATAAATAGAGGGTAGATTTTTTTTCATAGAGTTACTTTACTTTCTTTTGCAATGACAGAAGATGTGATTTAGCTCCTTTTGATAGACTCCAGCTCCTACTCCGGAGGAAGACAAAGAGATGGTTTTGCATATGACCTATTAGTCATAATAATTATAAACCATAAACAAATTGTAATTTTTTTTAGGTTGCATTTCAACTGTAAGGCACGGATTCAACACTGACTTATTACTGCATAGAACCTATAAGGAAATGTGCCTTCACAATCCCAGAAAGATAGTGAAAAAATAAATGCTAATGAACATTATTTACTTTTGGTCCACTAGGTGGAGAGATTGCTACATCAAAGTGAACTACGTAATTACAATAGCAGGTGTGTCTGGTTTTAAAATGAGTCTGGATAATTAAAAGGTCACATACTGTAGGAAAAAAGAACAGTAGTCATAAAATGTATCTCTAGAAGTGTTGATGCTATTCTATGTGCATCTTTATAATAGTAACCTAATAAAAAGAGTAACATAGAATCAGCAAAATGGATATTTTAATAGTCATCAAAGAGGATAAGTTAAAAGCAGAGACACATAGAGAATGAGGCATTATATCTCCACTAGATGTCCATGACAGCTTTCATATTTTGAAAAAACAAACAAACATGAAAATATAAAAAAAAAAAAATACTGGAAAACAAGATTCAATTAAAGAAAATCTGTCATTAAGTCAAATAACTTAGATATCCTAAAAATAAGGGTTGGCATTAAAATTTTAACAGATTTCCTACCATGGTAGCATAACTAACACCCCCATGACATCACTGTGTCTTGGTAGGACTGGTTTTAGACATATCACAGCCCTGGGCAAGATGACAATTCAGTGAATTGAGAAGGATGTGTGGAGAGAGCCGCAGGGCTTATCTCTAATGCTTTCAGGGGCGTTGCTAGGATCTCAAAAGAATAGAGGAAAAGCCTCAAGGTATATGTCTCCTATTCACACAAAAAAAATAATGTATATACATAGTATTATCAGATTATACATTGACCTAATATTACCGCAACTGCAAATCTGGATGTTGGTCATGCAGCAGGTGGGATATATCTGGATTTTGTAAAAGCATTTGATACTGGGCCACTCAGAATTTTTGTACTATGAAAACATAGAGGGGGTAATTTGCTAACCAGAAATACACCTACTGTATATTAGACATATTTCTGGTGCAAACTGCAGCACAAAGGTTATTTGCTGTGCAATCTGCGAGTTTTCCCCACTCATGCCAGGTCTAAAAAAGTGGGCATGGTGTGGTCGGGGAAGGGGACGAGCCGGCAGGCCCATCTCAGTTACCATGTTCTGGTTTAGTTCATAGAAAATGGTCTAAATGTAAGACAGCTAGGAAGCTGTCTTACATTTGGAAGCAGCAATGGATCTGCTGAAGTTATGTGGAGGCCAGCGCCTTTAGATAACTCATCCATCTCCAGCTATAGGGGATATTAAGACCGACATCTAAAGCGCTGGTCTTAATAAATGACCCCAGAGTTCGTGTAAACTGTAAATACTAGAGATGGGCAAATCAACTCTTAATGAAACGGACTTGTAACCAATTTCACAAAAATTCTGCTGCCAAACAAATCTGGAGTTCACTTTTGCCTAGTAGCAGTGGTAGCTCATGGCAGTTGCCTGAGATTTGCTTAGCTCAGATTCTGACAGATAGCCTGTGAGACAATCAGGGACAAGGTTTTTGACAGGTCCTTGAGTCTGTGTGCTTGCTCAGAAGCCACAATCTAGCAAAAAGCAATTACAGACATCAGCCAGAAATCTTAGGGTACGGCCACATGGATAGGTTTCTGCATGCAGTTTTGGAAGCCAAAACCAGGAGTGGATTCAAAAAAGAGGAGGTCATATCTGTCCTTTATACTTTGTCTCCTTTTATGATCCACTACTGATTTTGGCTTCCAAAACTACATGCAGACACCTAATCATCTGGCCGTACTATTAATGTGGGGACACTAGTTTTTTGCCATCCATTTAACATTTAAAAAAAGCATACGTTAAATGCATGCCTCATATAGATACCATACAGTGGCTTCCGTTCACCATAGAGTTCCATTGTAAAAAAAAGTATTCTTTTTTTCATTGTAAAAAAACTTTTTTACTGTACAAAAACGTGGTTTGCTGTGTTTTGGTATCCTTTTTTTCTCTCTATCATATACATTAAACAGACGCATAAAACGTGATGTGAACCCACCCTTAGAGTGTTATATGGACAGTACAGGGAGAAATTTAGTTAGGTAGATTGAATCAATAGGTAGAAAAGTCAGGGTTTTATCAGGTAGGCAAAGAGTTCGAAGTGTGTTTTAGATCTCAAAACGGACAAGAAAGGGACACATTTTATAATTTGCAGTATGGCCATACAGATGCAAACAGCACACAAATGACATCCCAGTGTTGTCCGCATTTTTTACGGATTGAAGGTGGATTGAACGCTGACAGAAATAATGTTCATGTGCATGAGGGTTGGTGCAGCAAGTGAAAAGTTTTATTTTGCAACAGCCAAACTCCTGCAGTACCTGCAGAAAAATATTTTTTCAGCAGCCAAGCAGCCTTTTTTAATTCTAAAAAACCTGAAGCTTCTACAGTTTATAAGTGTATTATAGGCATTTTCCCAGGTTATCCCAACTCCGCAATATACAGTTTGCTGGCTATTAGGGATGAGCGAAGCGAGCTTCAGATCCTAGATCTGAAGTTGATCAGCCCCATAGAGGTGAATTTGGCTCTGTGCAATACTAAGCACAGCTGCTATACAATGTACAGCACTAAGCTTGGTAGGAATGGAGAAAGCTGCAGCGCACACAGGAGCACCACTGCCTTCTCAAACAGCTGATCAGCAGAGGTCTTGGGTTTTGGACCCCCACGATCAGATACTGATGACACATCAAAATATCAGAAAACCCCTTTAATGCATTATACTGTTGTGTTAATATACCCGTTAAATTCAAAGCATTATTCTGTTACAATAATTGACCAGTGAAATGTAATACTTTTGTACTTTTGCCTTAATATTAAATTAAATTCAACGCATTATGCTGTTGCCTTAATATAACCATTAAATTCAAAACTTTATACTGTTGCCTTAATATACCCGTTAAACTCAAAGTATTGGACAATACACGTGTGCAGTGTGTTTGTATAAGGGAAGGAACATTTAGTTGCACCTGTCTCTGCTATTTACAAAAAAACACTTGCAAAGCAGCAGAGGCAGCACTAGTCACCCAGCCTGTAGTTGTAGTAATAGCCGCAACAGGCCAAAGCTCTGCCTTGTGTTTGGTAGATGCTACATTATTATTGAGGACAAAAAGGATGACATTGTGGACTGGATAGCTGACTCCTCCTCTTAGTCACAGCAAGATGATGTTGATGTTACCTCGGAGTCTAACATTGTGGCTTTGAGCCAGGGTTCCTGTATTCCTCCTGCTCCACCTCCTTACCACCCCAGAGAAGCTTTAGACTTGCATTATCTCTGTCTTCACTGCCTCCTCCGAGTAGGACGCCTTCTTTTTTCCTAAGAAGAGGAACCACCACAACCACATGTGCTATTGAAGATACTCAAGATAATCTGCCTGTTGATGACTTTGTGAGAACAGTTAGCGTTTGGACTGCCATGAGGTGGAGTTTCAGGTGGAGGCCGAGAACCCCATGAATAAATGTTGGTGGTAGTAGTAATAATAGTGGCATTTGAAGCCATGGTGGTGGTGATAGTGACAGTAGTAGCCATAGTGATGGTGACATTTGGAGAATATACAGAGGAAGGAATTATGAGGGGGACCAAGGAGCCCACAATGACATATCACAGTCTTGAAAAAGTGATGGGGAGGATGAAGTCTATGATAATGATTGTGTAGTGGATAGGACCTGGGAGCCATATCAGGGTGCTGAGGAGGAGGAGGTGATATCAGAGGAGGAGGGTGGTGGTTGCAGTCTTAATAAAGGCAATGTGTGGCCAAAACCTCCAAAAGAACTGATAAATCCAGACTAGAGATGAGCGAGCATGCTCGTTCGAGTATTACGGTACTCGTAAGTGCTCGCTGCTCGGACGAGTATCTCACCATGCTCGAGGAAATGGCATCTCCCGCATTTTGAATTTTTGCCGCCTATAAACTCAGCCAATCACAATCCAGGAGACTCTGCGGTACACCCAGCATCACGTGGGGCCCTTACATGTCGATAGCAGGGGTTGGCTGGCCTGATCAGGTGACCCTGGAATATACTAGTGACTGCCCGCGGTGCTCGGCTCAGATGGTGTCTGGATGTCGTTAGGGACAGAGCTGCTGCGTTTCAGGGAGAGTGTTAGGGCCTGGATTTAGTTCTCTGTTAGGCAGGAGTGATCTCAAAAGAACCCAACAGCCCTTCTAAGGGCTACAAGACATTTTTGTTTTTGTCTCCTGGCTGGGCTGGCTGGCACTAGTAGTGCAGTTATCGCCATATATAACCCTTTTTTTTATTGTTTTATCTCAGTGATACACATCCATTTCATACAGCAGTGTGGAACCATTCTGTGTGTCACAGTTCAGCTGTCCACTCACCACAAACCACAATCCGTATTTTCTGTCCAGGTGACCCATACTGTAAGTCACGTAATCAAATACGGTCTTTTTTTTTCACTGATACAGCTACATTAGAAAAATCTCTGTGCGACATTTGTCTGGGTTGCAGTCAAAATAGCCACAGTCAGCAGGGGCTGAGTTTGCTCTCTGATAGTTTCTGCACGCCACGTTAAAAAAATATATATATATATAAAAAAAATATTTAAAAAAATTTATATAAAAAAATAGTTTTTTTGTTGTTTTATCTCAGTGATACAAATCCATTTCATACAGTATGGAACCATTCTGTGTGTCACAGTTCAGCTGTCCACTCACCACAAACCACACTCCGTATTTTCTGTCCAGGTGACACATTCTGTACGTCACGAAATTAAAAAAGGTCTTGTGCTCTCACTGATACAGCTACATTACAAAAATCCCTGTGCGACATTTGTCTGGGTTGCAGTCAAAATAGCCACAGTCAGCAGGGGCTGAGTTTGCTCTCTGATAGTTTCTGCACGTCACGTTAAAAAAAAAATATATATAAAAAATATATATATAAAAAAAATATATAAAAAAATAGTTGTTTTGTTGTTTTATCTCAGTGATACAAATCCATTTCATACAGCTCTGTGGAACCATTCTGTGTGTCACAGTTCAGCTGTCCAGTCACCACAAACCACAATCATATTTTCTGTCCAGGTGACACATTCTGTACGTCACTTAATTAAAAAAGGTATTTTGCTCTCACTGATACAGCTACATTAGAAAAATCTCTGTGCGACATTTGTCTGGGTTGCACTTAAGCAGACCAAGTCTGCCTAATCTAATAGTTTTCATTAGGCAGACCAAGTCTGCCTAATCTAATAGTTTCAGTGTAATTGCTCCATACTGCACGGTACGTAATAACATACGTAATTTAGCTCTAACTTATCCACCTATATATTTTCTTGTTCAGATTGAACAAGTTTGTGGGTTTCAGTACAGCAGGCCCATTTATTTATTTATTTTTTATATAATACACTTATATACAGAAAATGTTGAACCCCAGGGCTAAGGGTCTAGGACGAGGGCGTGGGCGTGGGCATTCAATTACTGCAGGGGGCAGAGGCCGTGGTCCTGGGCAGGGTGAGACAGTACCTGCTGATGAGGGAGCAGGGGAATGCCGCAGAGCTACACTCCCTAGCTTCATGTCTCAACTTACAGGGACACATGGTAGAGGACTGTTGAAACCACAACAGTGCGAACAGCTGATGTCGTGGATTGCGGACAATGCTTCAAGTAATTTGTCCACCAGTCAGTCTTCCACGCAGTCCACCCACGTTACCCAAGGGAGCACTCCTCTGGCTCCTCCACCTCAACCTCCTTCCCCCCAGTCTGCCCCCTCCCAGGAAAATTTGGAATGCGATCCGGCATACTCTCAGGAACTGTTTTCTGGACCCTTCCCAGAGTCACAAACCACTTCTCAGGTTGCTGCTGACCTCTTTCCCGATGCCCAAGTTTTCCAACTGTCAAAGTCTGTGGGTGATGATGATGATGACAATGTTGACTTAGTGGAAGAAGTGTGTAAAGAGGTGTCGGACGATGAGGAGACACGGTTGTCAGACAGTGGTGAAGTTGTTGTCAGGGCAGGAAGTCCGAGGGGGGAGCAGACTGAGAAATTGGAGGATGACGAGGTGACTGACCCAAGCTGGGTTGATAAGCCGAGTGAAGACAGTGCTTCTGAGGCGGAGGCGAGTGCTGCACCAGAACAGGTTGGAAGAGGCAGTGGTGTGGCCAGAGGGAGAAGCAGGGCCAGAGCTGGTGCATCAGCAGCAACTGTTTCATGTAGTGAAGCTCCCGTGGCGAGGCCTAGATGTTCGCAAGTCTGGAGGTTCTTTAAAGAAAGTGAGGATGACCGACGGACTGTGGTGTGCAACCTGTGCCACACCAGGATCAGCAGGGGTGCCAACACTACTAGCCTAACCACCACCAGCATGCGCAGGCATATGAGTGCTAAACACCCCACTCAATGGAACCAAGGCCGTTCACCACCTCCTGTGGGTCACACCACAGCTCCTTCCCCTGTGTCACTCGCTGCCTCTTCTAGTCAACCCCCTGCCCAGGACCCCGGCATGAGCGCCTCTCGCCGGAAAACCACGCACGAGCGCCTCTCGCCGGAAAACCACACCTTCGCCTCCACGATCCTCCACAGCGTCTACCAATGTGTCCCAGCACAGCGTTCAGCTGTCTTTACAGCAGACGCTGGAGCGCAAGAGGAAATACAGTTCTACCCACCCACATGCCCAAGCCCTCAACGTCCACATCTCCAAATTGCTGAGCCTGGAGATGCTGCCCTATAGGCTGGTAGAGACCGAGGCCTTTTGCAAACTCATGGCGGTGGCTGCCCCTCGGTATTCGGTCCCCAGCTGCCACTATTTTTCCCGATTTGCCGTCCCATCCCAACACCAGCACGTGTCACAGAACATCATCCGTGCCCTGACCAATGCTGTTTCTGAGAAGGTCCACCTAACCACGGACACGTGGACAAGTGCTGCCAGGCAGGGACACTATATATCACTGACGGCACATTGGGTTAACTTGGTGGAGGCTGGGACCGAGTCTGACCCTGGGGCCGCTCATGTACTGCCCACACCGAGGATTGCGGGGCCTACCTCGGTCACGGTCTCTCAGACGTACTATGCCTCCTCCTCCGACCCCTCCTCCTCCTCCTCCACCTCCTCCGAATTACCATCCGTGGGCACGGCGCCTTCAGTCGGTAGCTCTAGGCGCAGCAGCAGTGCCGTGGGTAAGCGCCAGCAGGCGGTGCTCAAACTGCTGAGCTTAGGTGACAAAAGGCACACCGCCCAAGAGCTGTTACAGGGCATCACGGCACAGACCGATCTGTGGCTGGCACCGCTGAACCTCAAGCCAGGCATGGTTGTGTGTGACAACGGGTGTAACCTGGTGGCGGCTCTGCAACTCGGCAGACTGACACATGTGCCATGCCTGGCCCACGTGTTCAATCTAATAGTTCAGCGGTTCCTCAAGACATACCCCAATCTGTCTGATTTGCTCACCAAGGTGCGCCGCATCTGTGCGCATTTCCGCAAGTCGACCACAGATGCTGCCACTCTCAGGGCAGCGCAGCGCCGCCTACAACTGCCCGCTCACCGACTGTTGTGCGACGTGCCCACAAGATGGAATTCGACATTAAACATGTTATCCAGAGTTTACCAGCAGCGCAGAGCGATTGTAGACTGCCAGATGTCAACTTCCACCAGAACTGGTAGTCAGGTCACTCAGATTTCTCAAGTCTACAATGAGGAGTGGACGTGGATGTCTGATATCTGCCAGGTGTTGAGCAACTTTGAGGAGTCAACACAGATGGTCAGCGGCGATGCCGCCATTATCAGCCTCACCATCCCGCTGCTTTGCCTGTTGAAAAACTCACTGCTCAGCATGAAGTCGGATGCTTTGCGCTTGTCACAAGAGACGGTGGAGGAAGATACGTCGCTTGATAGCCAGAGCACCCTCCGGTCTGTTTCTCAGCGCATATCGGAGGAGGGGGATGAGGATGAGAAGGAGGAGGAAGAGGAGGAGAATGTCGGCAAGACAGAAGAGGGTACCAGTGCTCAGTCCTTCTTAACTCTTGAGCGTGTATGGGCTGAAGAGGAGGACTTGGAGGAGGAGGAGGAGGAGGAGGAGGAGGAGGAGGAAATGGCGAGTCAGGCCAGTGAGGAAGCATTTTTTCAAACACCGATTACTGGGTGTTCACTCTCCTGGACCCACGGTACAAGCAGAACCTTTCCACTCTCATCCCTGTAGAGGAAAGGAGTATGAGAGTGAATCAATATCAACAGGCCCTGGTGCACAAGCTGAAACAATCCTTCCCATCTGACGCCGCTAGCGGCAGAGGGCATGGTTCTGTGGGCCAAGTAGCGGGGGAGAGGAGGCGAGCAGGCAGCTTGTCCAGCACTGGCAGGGGAACGCTCTCCAAGGCCTTTGCCAGTTTTATGTCACCCCAGCAAGACACTGTCACCTGTCCCCAGTCTAGGCAGAGTAGGGGGGAGCTGTACAGAAAGATGGTGAGGGAGTACCTAGCTGACCATACCAACGTCCGGACCGATCACTCTGCTCCATACAACTACTGGGTTTCAAAGCTGGACACGTGGCCTGAACTGGCGCTGTACGCCTTGGAGGTGCTGGCCTGCCCTGCCGCTAGCGTGCTGTCAGAGCGGGTATTCAGTGCAGCTGGTGGCGTCATCACCGATAAGCGTACACGCCTGTCAACTGACAGCGCTGACAGGCTGACGCTTATTAAAATGAACAAAGCCTGGATTTCACCGGAATTCATATCTCCTCCGGGGGAAAGCAGCTAAAGATTAACATTACTTATGTATCTGATTCCTCTTCTCTACTCCTCCTACTCCTCCTCCTCCTTGTCGTCTTTGCCTAACGCTGACCCAAGAAACGCAATTTTTTTAGAGGTCCAACTGGCACTCTTTTTCCACAATTTTTCCAGAGGTCCACCTACAGGCCCTCTCTCTAAACAATTTTTCCGGAGGTCCACCTACAGGCCCTCTCTCTAAACAATTTTTCCGGAGGTCCACCTACAGGCCCTCTCTCTAAACAATTTTTCCGGAGGTCCACCTACAGGCCCTCTCTCTAAACAATTTTTCCGGAGGTCCACCTACAGGCCCTCTGTCTAAACAATTTTTCCGGAGGTCCACCTACAGGCCTTCTCTCTAAACAATTTTTCCGGAGGTCCACCTACAGGCCCTCTCTCGAAACAATTTTTCCGCAGTGTCAACTACAGACAGTGTAAAACAATGTTTCAGGAGCGTCAAACAGACAGTCCAAAACAATTTTTCAGGAGGCGCAAGTACCGACATTTAAAAAAAAATTTTTTGCTGAGGGTAGACTTTATGTACTCCGAAAAGAAAAAAATTTTTGGAGGGTCAACAAAAGCCATTTCACTGCATTCTCAGTCGGACAAAGTCATTGGTGGTGTAACCGCCATGCTGTGTCAGGCTAAATTTTTGGGTGCTTCACCAGCTACCGCATACTAACTCAGTCACTCTGTTGTCACCGCCGCCATACAGGGCCACGAAAAATGTTTATGTGGTTCGCCTGCTCCCGCAGTGTCACTCGCTCACTCTGTTGTCACCACCATAGTGGTTTGCACTATAGCAGCCCAAGTCTGCACATTCCCCTTTTTATCTCCAAGTGATCTATACTGCACGTCACGTAAAAAAATAGGTTCTTTTGCTCTCAGTGATACAAATCCATTTCATAAAATCCTTTCTTTCTCTTTAACTGATCTATACTGAACGTCACTTTTAAAAATACGTCTTTTTCCTCTCTTTCTCTCTCTCCAAACTATTTTTCCGGATAGGTGCCGTATACGGTATTAAACTGAGAAGAATGCATACAACACATGCCCCACTTGACAAATTTCAGAGTTGACAACCGTACTGGTTGATGCTAAATTTTTAAGTTGGGGTCCTGCGTCGTCATTCGAACTCCATCCGGCTGTTGTCACCACCACACACGCTAGCCAAGGGGGCACTCCTCTGGCTCTTCCAGCTCAACCTCCTTCCCCCCAGCCTGCCCCCCACCTACAGGCCCTCTCTCCAAACAATTTACCCGGATAGGGGACGTATTAGATTTTGAACTGATTTTTTTTTGTTGTTCTTTTAATTGGCTCCTGACCTGTGATAGGCAGAGCATGGACACGTCCCCTTAGCTGCAGTAGAAAAGACACTCCCCTGGCCAGAGCAAGCTCTTTTTCCTTTTCCGTGTTCGAAAAATCCATGAAATATATGGTCCCAAGATAGGGGACGTATACGATTTTAAACTGAGAAGAATCGATACCACACATGCCCCACTAGTTCAAGCTCAATGTTGACAGCCATACCAGTTGATGCCAAATTTTTAAGTGGGGGTTCCACCACTACCAGCTTAACCACCACCAGCAGGCGCAGGTATATGAGTGCTATACACTATGGAACCAAGGCCGTCCGTTCCCCTTATGCGGGTCCCACTACTGCTCCTTCCCCTGTGTCACTCACTGCCTCTGCGAGTCAACCCCCAGCCCAGGACCCTGGCACAAGCTCCTCCCGCCAGAAAACCACCCCTTCGCCTCCATGATCCTCCACACTGTCCACCAATGTGTCCCTGCGCAACGTTCAGCTGTCATTACAGCAGACATTGGAGCGCAAGCAGAAAAAAAGTTCAGCCCACCTACATGCACAAGCCCTCAACGTCCACATACAGGGCCACACTAAATTTTTTATGTGCTCTACCTGCTAAAGTCGCGTAGCTCGGTCACTCTGACCGAGTCTGACCCTGGGGCCGCTCATGTACTGCCCACTTGGAGGATTGCGGGGCCTACCTCGGTCACGGTTTCTCAGACTTACTATGCCTCTTCCTCCAACCCCTCCTCCTCCTCCTTCGAATTACCATCCGTGCTTCACCTCCTGCTACCTCAGTCTAACTCGGTCACTCTGTTGTCACCGCCATGCTGCGTCAGGCTAAATTTTTGGGTGGCTCACCTGCTACCTCATCTAACTTGGTCACTTGTTGGTGTCACCGCCATGCTGTGTCAGGCTTATGCCTGCATCGTGTGGCTGGGGATAGGAGAGCAGTGCCAGCATGGGCATGGGTGATGGACCTTCGTTGCACCTATTTGGATGCTTCCCTAACATGTGATGGGCATGTGCCTCGCCTTTCTTGGTCTGGGTGAGCACAATTGCCATGAGGGTAACCACCAGGATGTTGCCTGAGAATTTGGGGTAATGGTGGGATTAGGCAGCCTCAGAGGCATCCATGCATGCTGCCCCTGCTGTTTCCTGTCCATTTCCGTGGTGTTTCCATCATTTTCTGAGGTTTCCAGGTTTTCACCCAGCCTTCCCTAGGCAGAGCCTTGGTCCCCTGCAAAAATGCTCAAGTCTCCCATTGACTTCAATGGGGTTTGTTACTTGAAACGAGCACCCGAGCATCGGGAAAAGTTCGTCTCGAATAATGAGCACCCGAGCATTTTAGTGCTCGCTCATCTCTATTATCTATATTATATATCTGTACACACTGCATCTATTATACTTTTATAATATTTGGAGTATATACAGATATATAGCATATACAGCAGTGTACTGATATGTGAAGTACAACGTATATTAGATGCAGTGTGTACAGATATATAGTATATACAGCAGTGTACTGATATGTGAGGTATGAGGTATAATAGATGCAGTGTGAACAGATATATAGTATATACAGCAGTGTACTGATATGTGAGGTACGAGGTATAATAGATGCAGTGTGTACAGATATATAGTATATACAGCAGTGTACTGATATGTGAGGTATGAGGTATAATAGATGCAGTGCATACAGGTATATAGTATATACAGCCGTGTACTGATATGTGAGGTACGAGGTATAATAGATGTAGTGTGTGCAGATATATAGTATACACAGCAGTGTACTGATATGTGAGGTATGAGGTATAATAGATGTAATGTGTACAGATATATAGTATATACAGCAGTGTACTGATATGTGAGGTATGAGGTATAATAGATGTAGTGTGTACAGATATATAGTATATACAGCAGAGTAGTGATATGTGAGGTATGAGGTATAATAGATGCAGTGCATACAGGTATATAGTATATACAGCAGTGTACTGATATGTGAGGTATGAGGTATAATAGATGCACTATGTACAGAGATATAGTATATACAGCAGAGTCCTGTGAAGTACGAGGTGTAAATTATTAATCGCACCTCCCATGTCAGTACACTGCTGTATATACTATATATCTGTACACACTGCATCTATTATACCTCGTACTTCACATATCAGTACACTGCTGTATATACTATATACCTGTACACACTGCATCTATTATACTTTTATAATACATGCAGTATATACACATATATAGCATATACAGCAGTGTACTGATATGTGAAGTATGACGGTATATTAGATGCAGTGTGTACAGATATATATTATATACAGCAGTGTACTGATATAGCAGGTGCGATTAATAATTTACACTCCGTACCTCACATGAATACACTGCGTTGTATACTATATACCTGTACACACTGCATGTATTATACCTCCTACCTCACATATCAGGACACTGCTGTATATACTATATATCTGTACACACTGCATCTATTATACCTCATACCTCACATATCAGTACACTGCTGTATATACTATATTCGTTTACCCACTGCATCTATTATACCTTGTACCTGACGTATCAGTACTCTGTGTGTATATGTCAGGTTTGAGGTATAAAAGATGTAGTGTGTACAGATATATGTGGACAGTCATACTGTATATTATGGTCACTGTGTTAGAGTTAAGGACCAGTATTGGGGTTAGGGGTCAGTATTGGGGTTAGGGGTCGGTATTAAGGTTAGGTACGTAGTATTAGCATAAAGCTACATTCAGACAACCGAAAGTGTTTTGCAGTCCCCAAATTGTGGATCTGCATAACACAAATACTGGCCTTGTGCGTTCCACATTTTGAACAGTGCCAGCCCTATATAGAAATGCCTATTCTTGCGGACAAGAATAGGACATATGCTCTATATTTTTTTGGGGGGAACGGAACTACGTATGCGGACAGTACAATGGTGTGCTGTCTGCATCTTTTGCGGCCCCATTGAAATGAATAGTTCCGCACCCGTTCGGCAAAATTGTGGAACGGATTCAGACTTAGAAATACGGCTGTCTGAATGCACCCTTAGGGCCAGTATTGGGATTAGGGTCGGTATCAGTTAGGGGCCAGTACTGGGGTTAGAGGCAGTATTAGGGTACATTCAAACAACCGTATTTCTATTCACGTCAATGGGGCCGCAAATCCATAGTTCCGTTCCGCAAGCCCCGCAAAAAAAGATAGAGTATGTTTTATTCTTGACCGCAATCACAGACAAGAACAGGCATTTCTATCTCAGGGCTGGACATGTGTGTTCCAGAAAATGTGGAACAGACACGGCCAGTATCCGTGTTTTGTGGATCCGAAATTTGTGGACCTCAAAACACATATGGTCATGGGAATGTAGCCTCAGGGTTAGAGGTCAGTAGTAGGGTTAGGGGTCAGTATGGCGTAGTATTAGAGATAGGGAAAGTATTAGGGGTCAGTATTAGGGTTAGCAGTCAATATTAGGGTTAGGGACAGGATTAGGTGTCAATATTAGGGTTAGGGGTCCAGGGTTAGAGGTCAGTACTAGGGTAGGGGTCAGGGGCAAATATAAAAGGTCAGGGTCCAGTATTAGAGGTCACGGGCCAGTACTAGGGATAGTGGTCAGGCAGGGCCAGTATTAGGGGTCAGGCAGGGCCAGTATTAGGGGTCAGGGGCCTATATTAGGGTTATGGGTCAATGCAGGGTCAGTATTGGGGGTCAGGGGCCAGTATTAGGGTTAGGGGTAACGCAGGGCCTGTATTGGTGGTCAGTACTAGGTGGGCAGGGGCCAGTATTAGGGTTAGGGTAAGGCAGGGCCAGTATTGGGGGTCAGTAATAGGGAGGCAGGGGCCAGTATTAGGGTTAGTGCTACATATAGAGAGTATAGGGGGAGGGCAGTTTATACTTACCTGTCCCGTCGCGGTCCCAAGATGCAGACCCGGCCTCTTCTGGTGGAACCAGAGGTTCCCTTGTTCTGCCGGCGCTGGCTTCCGCAGGCACAATTGTATCTGCATCTAGTGGATGCAGATACAATTGAGTTCAGGAGCCGCGGCGGCTCTGACATCCACTGGCCCGGGGGGCATGTGCCCTCCTGCCCCCCGGCCCAGCCCGCCCCTGATCATGATGGAGCACTTTTTTCACGTTGTACACCAGGCTGAGGAAAATCATCAAGCTGAGTCTTCCTGCCTCAACATCCAAATTCAGGCCTAACTCACACTGGCCTGTCTCCGGAGCATACCTTGTTCCCTGACCCCATGTGTAGTACCTCAGGCTTGGAAGTACTACTATATTATCCTTAATTACTGCATTTTCTAAATGTTTTATATGTAGTACTATGTACTATTATATATTTCTTGTGTAACATGCTATTTTATTTAACCGGGGAGGAACTGGTTGGCAATGGATGGCTGTAACAGGGTTAATCATCCTGTTCCACCCCTCCTGGTAGAGTGGGCTGGTCTGCCAGGAGGGGTGGTCTAGGAGAAAGTGAATTGTCTATAGAAATGCAAGGTGGGCTGGGGACATGAGAGGTTATGTCCTGATAGTGGGGGAGGTGGTAAGTAGCTCCTAGAACACCCACTGTCTAGAACCATATTTAGCTCTGGTATTCAGAAATCCCCTCTCCTGCCAGGGAGTTGGGAAGTAGCTCGTACTGTGCCAAATCAACAGATTCATACTGAAAACACCGCTGTGAGGTGAGGAGCTACAGCCAAGCCACCTGTCATCAAGCAAACACTAGGCCAGTATCAACTAAGTGCAGAACTGCAGCATTCTAACCTGCCACTATACCGCCAAAGCTGGTTCCACAGAAGAATTGCACTAAAGCCTGCTGCTAATGTATGTATTTCAAGTTCTACATTGCACTTAGTAAAAAAGACTTTGTTAAGTTTAACTGGCCTCATTCTTCTGTGGTTTAACTTCACTGCAACGGACCCCCAAGGAGCGAAGGCCTCAGGTAAGACACTGTGACACTTCAACACTATATCAGGGTCACTACCACTCTCTTCCTCTGCACTGGCTCTCACGGAAGCCTGCTTCACATGGGCTTCTGGACAGGCAGACTAGAACAGTGCCCTGAAGTAGCACAGTATACTCTCTGTCTTTCTTATGCAGCCTCTATTATCACTTTAGCACTGCAGGGGGGTTGGCGACACCCAAACGGATCAATTTGTCCACCACCAGTGTCCAAAATATCCCTTTTGTCCAAAATGAATCAAGTCTGGATTCGGGAGAATTTTCACACTCCTCCAATTGAGGCCGATAAATAGATCTGGCATTGCTGACGGTGCCCTATCTTGCCACTATTGCAGTCTGAATGACTGCCTTTCTGCCTACCGTCATGTTGCTTGCCTACCATCATGTTCCGTATGCCTGGTGCTGCATCCATCTTTCCACTGCCGCCCTCATGCCACTGCTGCTGCTGCCTGCCAACATGTACCACATGCCTGCTGATGCTGCCACTGCCTTAGCTGCTGCTTCTCGCTTCCAATCCCCTACTGCTGCCACTATTAACACTACAAATCTGCCCCTACTACCACTACTACTACCACCACCCATAGACAGACGAGCTACTGCCTTGTATGTTCCATGCTATGCTGCTTTTGCTGCCACTACTATTGAGGACGCGTTCCTCTAAAACCCTTTTCCACATCCAGACTGTACTGCTGCTGCTCCCATTTAAAAGGGAGAATATTTTTAGATGGGTTAACTTTGCAACAAAACTCTGGTATGCGTATATCAACACTTAGAAGATTAACTGCCCGAACAAATACGCTAAAATAAAGAAAAAAAAATATTTATTTGCTCTACTAATAAAACTTTTGGCTAACCACCTTATATGTCTCCTTCAGGCTTGGTCGAGGAATAACGAGCACATTGAAAGAGAAACATATATACCTCTGTGCTCAATTATTGCCTCCACCATAAAGACTTGTTGCTAATGTGCAACACCTTAATAGTTTTTCATCATAGTCTTTTCTAACCCCCTAATAGGTCATGCTAGTCTATGAGGACCTTTCTTTGTGAGACCTTATTTACCCTTTTCTTTATCAAAATAGGGGGTGTGCCAACTCCTGGTATCTGGTGAGACTTGCACTCCACTCCCTATTCCAGGTATTGTAGGACACTAAAGGGCATCGCCATTCCCAAACCTCAACAGACAACAGATACCCTATGTATACAACCTCTACGTGCCTCAAGTGCTAATCTCCTAATACATATTCATTACTTTTGTTAGGCTTGACATGTTTCTGCAACGGGAATATTACCCGTGTTTCCTCAGGAGCACTATAAACTAATGATGTTTATCACAAAAAGAACGCTGCACACATCTGATGGTAAGCCATGCCCCCTGGGTCAGGTCTCCACGGCAGTCCTCCTATTAGAGTGGAGGTGTGTCTGCTCTCCACCCCACTGCCAACTCTTCTGTGGAACCATACAAAAGGGATGGTATGTTTACATAGTGATCGAAGGATGGTTTGGATTATTATTAGAGATGAGCGAGCACTAAAATGCTCGGGTGCTCGTTATTCAAGTCAAATTTTTCCCGATGCTCGGCTGCTCGTTTCGAATAACGAACTCCATTGAAGTCAATGGGAGACTCGAGCATTTTTTGCAGGGGACCAAAGCTCTGCACAGGGAAGGTTGCGTAAAAACCTGGAAACCTCAGAAAATGATGGAAACACCACAGAAATGGACAGGAAACAGCAGGGACAGCATGCATGGATGCCTCTGAGGCTGCCTAATCACACCATTACGCCAAATTCTGGGCAACAGCCTGGTGGTGACCCTCAAGACAATTGTGCTGACCCAGACCAAGATGGGCAAGGCACATGCGCTGGCACCTGTTAGGAAAGCACCCAACTAGGTGCAACGAAAGTCCACCGCCTGTGGGTGACACCACTGCCCATGCTGGCACTGCTGTCCTATCCCCGCCCCAGGACGCAGGCATAAGCGTCTCCCTCCCCGCACCCACCCTGTAGTCCACAGCGTACACAAAGTTCTCCCAGCACAGTGCCCAGCTCTCCCCATCCCAGACGGGCAAACACGCACCCTACACCCACCCTGTCCACAGCAGACACAAAGACCTCCAAGCACAGTGCCCAGCTTTCCTAATTCCAGACGGGCTAAGATGCACACTGCACCCACCCATTAGTCTCCACAAGTGGGTGGGTGCAGAGCCTTTTAGTGCCCCTCAAGACAATGTTTGTGTGCCAGGGCCGGGTAGTAACCCTCCTTGAAGTTGTGGGGGAGAGGCCTCCGGTGACCCTCAAGACAATTTTGGGCGACAGTGTAGTGGCGAGCCTCCAAAAAATTGTGGGTGAGAGCCTGGAGGTGACCCTCAGAAACAATTGGTTTGAAAAAGCATGGTGGTGCACCCCTGAATGACAGTCTGCGACTGAGATTGCAGGTGAACCCACTAAAATTGTAGTCTGGCACACCTTGGTGGTGAACCCCTAAATTACATAGTTTGACTGAGATTGCAGTTTACAGCATGGCGGTGAACCCCAGAGTGGCTTGGTTAGACTAAGATAGCAGCTGAACCACCCAAAAATTTAGCCTGACACAGCATGGTGATGACAACAGAGTGACCAAGTTAAATGAGGTAGCAGTTGAGCCACGCAAAAATTTAGCCTGACACAGCATGGCGGTGACAACAGAGTGACCAAGTTAGATGAGGTAGCAGGTGAGCCACCCAAAAATTTAACCTGACACAGCATGGCGGTGAGAACAGAGTGACCAAGTTAGATGAGGTACTGTAGCAGGAGAGCCACCCAAAAATTTAGCCTGACACAGTATGGCGGTGACACCACCAAATGACCGAGTTAGATGAGGTAGCAGGTGAGCCACCCAAACATTTACCCTGACACAACATGGCGGTGACAACAGAGTGACCAAGTTAGACTGAGATAGCAGGTGAACCACATAAAATTTTACCCTGACACAGCATGGCGGTGACAAAAGAGTGACCAAGTGAGACTGAGTTAGCAGGTGAACCACATAAAATTTTACCCTGACACAGCATGGCGGTGACAACAGAGTGACCAAGTGAGACTGAGTTAGCAGGTGAACCACATAAAATTATACCCTGACACAGCATGGCGGTGACAACAGAGTGACCAAGTGAGACTGAGTTAGCAGGTGAAGCACATAAAATTTTACCCTGACACAGTATGGAGGTGACAACAGAGTGACCAAGTGAAACTGAGTTAGCAGGTGAACCACATAAAATTTTACCCTGACACAGCATGGCGGTGACAACAGAGTGACCAAGTGAGACTGAGTTAGCAGGTAAAGCACATAAAATTTTACCCTGACACAGCATGGTGGTGACAACAGAGTGACCAAGTGAGACTGAGCAGGTGAAGCACATAAAATTTTACCCTGACACAGCATGGCGGTGACAGAGTGACCAAGTGAGACTGAGGTAGCAGGTGAACCACCCAAAAATGTAGCCTGACACAGCATGGCGGTGACACCACCAATGCCTTTGGCAGACTGAGATTGCAGTCAAATGGCTGTTTGAAGTTGAGTCTCCTAAAAAAATTTTTTGAGTGTCTGTAGTTGACCCTCGTAAAAAAAGTTTTTGAGTGTCTGTAGTTGACCCTCCTAAAAAATTGTTTTTGAGTGTCTGTAGTTGACCTCCTAAAAAATTGTTTTTGAGTGTCTGTAGTTGACGCTCCTAAAAAATTGATTGGAGAGAGGGCCTGTAGCTGGCCCTCCCTAAACATTGTTTGAAAAGAGAGCCAGTTGGCCCTCTGAAAAATTGCCTGTTGGCTCAGCGTTTGTGTAAGAAGAGAAGGAGGAGGAGGAGAGGAGAGGATACATGAAGAATCTTCATGTTGAGCTGCTTTCCACCGGTGGAGATTTGAATTCCGGTGAAATCCAGGCTTTATTCATTTTAATAAGCGTCAGCCTGTCAATGCTGTCAGCGCTGTCAGTTGACAGGCGTGTACGCTTATCAGTGATGATGCTACCAGCTGCACTGAAGACCCGCTCTGACAACACGCTAGCGGCAGGGCAGGCCAGCACCTCCAAGGCGTACAGCGCCAGTTCGGGCCACGTGTCCAGCTTTGCAAACCAGTAGTTGTATGGAGCAGAGTGATCACGCAGGACGTTGGTATGGTCAGCTAGGTACTCCCTCACCATCTTTCTGAACAGCTCCCCCCTACTCTGCCTAGACTAGGGACGGGTGACATAGTCTTGCTGGGGTGACATAAAACTGGCAAAGGCCTTGGAGAGTGTTCCCCTGCCAGCGCTTGACAAGCTGCCTTCTCACCTCCTCTCCCCCGCTAGTTGGCCCACAGAACCACGTCCTCTGACGCTAGCGGTGTTAGATGGGAAGGATAGTTTCAGCTTGTGCACCAGGTCCTGTTGATATTGATTCACTCTCGTACTCCTTTCCTCTACAGGAATGAGAGTGGAAAAGTTCTGCTTGTACCCGGGGTCCAGGAGGGTGAACACCCAGTAATCAGTGTTGGCAAAAATGTTTTTAACGCGAGGGTCACGGGAAAGGCAGCCTAACATGAAGTTAGCCATGTGCGCAAGAGTCCCAACACGCAAGAATTCCCTTTCCTCAGTAGGCTGACTCTCCATTTCCTCCTCCTCCAACTCCTCCTCTTCAGCCCATACACGCTCAACAGATAAGGAATGAGCATAGGTACCCTCTTCAGTCTCACCAACAGTCTCCCCCTCTTCCTCCTCATCCTCCTCCTCCTCCAATACGCGCTGAGAAAAAGACCTGAGGGTGCTCTGGCTATCAAGCAACGTATCTTCTTCCCCCATCTCCTGTGACAAGCGCAAAGCCTCTGACTTCATGCTGAGCAGTGACTTTTTCAGCAGACAAAGCAGCAGGATGGTGACGCTGATAATGGCGGCATCGCCGCTGATGATCTGTGTTGACTCATCAAAGTGGCTTAACACCTGACAGATTTCAGACATCCATGTCCACTCCTCATTGTAGACTTGAGGAAGCTGACTAACCTGACTACCAGTTCTCGTGGAAGTTGTTATCTGGCAGTCTACAATGGCTCTGCGGTGCTGGTAAACCCTGGATAACATGTGTAATGTGGAATTCCATCACGTGGGCACGTCGCACAACAGTCGGTGAGCTGGCAGTTGTAAGCGCCGTTGCACTGCCCTGAGGGTGGCAGCATCTGTGGTTGACTTACGGAAATGCGCACAGATGCGTCGCACCTTGGTGAGCAATTCAGACAAATTGGGGCAGGTCTTGAGGAACCGCTGAACCACAAGATTGAACACATGGGCCAGGCATGGCACATGTGTGAGTCTGCCGAGTTGCAGAGCCGCCACCAGGTTAAGCCCGTTGTCACACACAACCATGCCTGGATTGAGGTTTAGCAGCACCAGCCAAAGATCGGTCTGCGCCGTGATGCCCTGTAACAGCTCTTAGGCGGTGTGCCTCTTGTCACCTAAGCTCAGCAGTTTCAGCACTGCCTGTTGGCGCTTACCCACAGCAGTGCACCTGCGCCTGGAGCTACCGACTGAAGGCGCCATGCTCACGGATGGTAATTGAGAGGAGGGGTTGGAGGAAGAGGCATAATAAGCCTGAGAAACTTTGACCGAGGCAGGCCCCGCAATCCTCAGTGTGGGCAGCACATGAGCGGCCCCAGGGTAAGACTCGGTCCCAGGCTCCACCAAGTTAACCCAATGTGCCGTCAGTGAGATATAGTGTCCCTGCCCGCCAGCACTTGTCCACGTGTCTGTGGTTAGGGGGACCTTCTCAGTAACCGCATTGGTCAGGGCACGGATGATGTTCTCTGACACGTGCTGGTGTAGGGCTGGGACAGCACATCGTGAAAAATAGTGGTGGCTGGGGACCAAGTACCGAGGGACAACCACGGCCAGCAGGTTGCGGAAAGCCTCAGTCTCTACCATTCTATAGGGCAGCATCTCCAGGCTCAACAATTTGGAGATGTAGACGTTTAGGGCTTGTGCATGTGGGTGGCTGGAATTGTATTTGTGCTTGCGCTCAAATGTCTGCTGCAAAGACAGCTGAACGCTGTGCTGGGACACATTGGTGGAGGTTGTGGAGGATCGTGGAGGTGAAGGGGTGGTTGTAGGGCGGGAGGCGCTCGTGCTGGGGTCCTGGGTGGGGGGTTGACTCGCCGAGCCAGCATGTGACACAGGGGAAGGGGCAGTGGTGTGACCCGCAGGAGGTGAACGGCCTTGGTTCCACTGAGTCGGGTGTTTAGCACTCATATGCCTGCGCATGCTGGTAGTGGTTAGGCTGGTAGTGGTGGCTCCCCTGCTGATCCTGGTGTGGCACAGGTTGCACACCACAGTCCGTCGGTCATCCTGGCCCTGCTTCTCCCTCTGGCCACCCCACTGCCTCTTTCAACCTGTTCTGGTGCTGCACTTGCCTCCCCCTCAGAAGCACTGTCTTGAGTTGGATTACCAACCCAGCTCGGGTCAGTCACCTCATCATTCACCAGCTCTTCCTCCGATTCCTCACTCTGCTCCCCCCTCGGACTTACTGCCCTGACAACAATGTCACTGTCTGACAACCGTGTCTCATCATTATCATCATCATCCGACACCTCTTCACGCACTACTTGCACTAAGTCCACACTCTCATCAACCACAGACTGTGAAAGTTCTAAATTTTGGGCATCGGGACAGAGCAACTGCTCAGGTTGCTGTTGAGCAGTGGTTTGTGTCTCTGGGTAGGGTCCTGAAAAGAGTTCCTGTGAGTATGCCAAATCTGAATCCATACTTTTCATGGGGGGGGGCAGGCTGGGGGGAAGGAGGTTGAGCTGGAGGAGCCAGAGGTCTACTCCCTTGGATTGCGTGGGTGGACTGCGTGGAAGACTGGGTGGTGGATAAATTACTGGACGCAGTGTCCGCTCTCCACGTCATCACCTGTTCGCACTGTTGTGGTTTCAATAATGGTTTACCACGTGAACCAGTAAGTTGCGAGAGGAAGCTAGGGAGCTAAATTCTGCGGCGTTCCACTTCTCCCTCATCAACATGTACTGTGTCACCCTGCTCAGGACCACGGCCTCTGACCCCTACACTACTTGAACGCCCATGCCCTTGCCCTCGACCCTTAGCCCTTGGGTTCAACATTTTGTATGTTCACTGCACTGTCTGATATATAACTGAGAGAAAAAAATGTAGTCTTTAGACGGCGGCTATTGCACCGCAAACCACTCAATTTTTCACTGCACTGTAGGATATATAACTGAGAGGAAAAACGTATATTTTCTACACTCCGGCTAGTGTGTAGCACATGACAGAAATTTTCACTGCACTGTATAATATATAACTGAGAGGAAAAACATATATTTTCTACACTCCGGCTAGTGTGCGGCACACAACAGAATTTTGCACTGAAATGTAGTATATATGACTGAGAGGAAAAACGTATATTTTCTACACTCCGGCTAGTGTGCAGCACACGCCAGAATTTTGCACTGCACTGTATAATATATACCTGAGAGAAAAAACATATATATTCTACACTCCGGCTAGTGTGCAGCACACAACACAATTTTGCACTGCACTGTATAATATATAACTGAGAGGAAAAACGTAGTCTTTAGACGGTGGCTATTGCACCGCAAACCACTCATTTTTTCACTGCACTGTAGGATATATAACTGAGAGGAAAAACGTATATTTTCTACACTCTGGCTAGTGTGCAGTACACAACAGAATTTTGCACTGAACTGTATAATATATAACTGAGAGGAAAAACGTATATTTTCTACACTCCGGCTAGTGTGCAGCACACGACAGAATTCTGCACTGCACTATATAATATATAACTGAGAGAAAAAACGTATATTTTCTACACTCCGGCTAGTGTGCAGCACATGACAGAATTTTGCACTGCACTGTATAATATATAACTGAGAGAAAAAACATATATTTTCTACACTCCGGCTAGTGTGCAGCACACAACAGAATTTTGCACTGCACTGTAGTATATATGACTGAGAGGAAAAACGTAGTCTTTAGACGGCGGCTATTGCACCGCAAACCACTCAATTTTTCACTGCACTGTAGGATATATAACTGAGAGGAAAAACGTATATTTTCTACACTCCAGCTAGTGTGCAGCACACGACAGAATTTTTCACTGCACTGTATAATATATAACTGAGAGGAAAAACGTATATTTTCTACACTCCGGCTAGTGTGCAGCACACAACAGAATTTTGCACTGCACTGTAGTATATATGACTGAGAGGAAAAACGTATATTTTCTAAACTCTGGCTAGTGTGCAGCACACGACAGAATTTTGCACTGCACTGTAGTATATATGACTGAGAGGAAAAACGTATATTTTCTACACTCCGGCTAGTGTGCAGCACACGACACAATTTTGCACTGCACTGTATAATATATAACTGAGAGGAAAAGCGTATATTTTCTAAACTCTGGCTAGTGTGCAGCACACGACAGAATTTTGCACTGCACTGTAGTATACCAAAGACTCTTTTTGGGACCAAGCGTCCAAAAATTATGCCTTAACGGGAGCAGATCCCTGCTTCTGATCATACACACATACGTGTTAATGTCATAAGAAACTGGGCTTGTTCTGCACAATTATCTAAAAAGTATGCATTAATGGGGGCAGAATGCCTGCCTGTATTCATACAAACACAAGTTTCAATTGTCAGAAAAAAATAGCGACTTGTTCTGTGCAAGTGTAGAAAATTCTCCCTTTAATTGGTAGCAGCAGCAATACATCGTGGCTGTGGAAAAAGGTAGCATAATAGTGGCATGTGGCTGCAATAGTAGCTGCATCAGTAGCAGGCAGTAGACAGGAAGTAGACGTATTTTGCGGTTGTGTAGCTGTAATGGTAGTGGCAATAGGGGTAATGCAAGTGGCAGTAGGGGATTAGTAGAAGCTTTTTGAATCCCGAGGAGAAAAAATAAGAAATCTGGTTTGCAGTTGTCTGGGAATAGCAGCAGGGGCGTAGCTATAGGGGGTGCAGAGGTAGCAGTCGCTACCAGGCCAAGGAGCCTGAGGGGGCCCAAAGACCCTTCTGCTGCATCAGAAGACACACAAAGCACTGAGGGAAGGGGGGCCCAAGCTGAACTCTTGCACCAGGGCCCATGAGCCGTTAGCTACGCCCCTGAATAGCAGCTATATAAGCACACTAAAAATGTGAGTTTGTGACTGTGTAAGTGTTTGATTGCAAGTGTGTGACTTAATATTAAGTGACTTTAGATTCAGGGACTTTAGGAGGGGACTATATTAATTCAGTTGTTTATCATTCTCATTGCATTGTATTATTGAATTTTTTATTTTTATTTTTCTCTCTTTTCTGTTGTAATCCGCATTTGCAAGTATGTGCTCCATGATTGACATTTGTAGTAAAATTTATTTGAACTACAGTGCCTTGCGAAAGTATTCGGCCCCTGGAATTTTTCAACCTTTTGCCACATTTCAGGCTTTAAACAAAAAGATATAACATTTTAAATTTTTGGTGAAGAATCAACAAGTGGGTCACAATTTTGAAGTGGAACAAAATTTATTGGATCATTTAAACTTTTTTTGTAATAATAAAACTGAAAAGTTGGGTGTGCAAAATTATTCGGCCCATTTACTTTCAGTTCAGAAAACTCACTCCAGAAGTTCATTGAGGATCTCTGAATAAACCAATGTTGTCCTAAATGACTGATGAAGATAAATAGAATTCACCTGTGTGTAATCAAGTCTCCGTATAAATGCACCTGCTCTGTGATAGTCTCAGGGTTCTGTTTAAAGCACAGAGAGCATCATGAAGACCAAATAACACACCAGGCAGGTCCGTGATACTGTTGTCGAGAAGTTTAAAGCCAGATTTGGATACCAAAATATTTCCCAAGCTTTAAACATCCCAAGGAGCACTGTGCAAGCGATCATATTGAAATGGAAGGAGTATCAGACCACAGCAAATCTACCAAGACCCGGCCGTCCCTCTAAACTTTCATCTCAAACAAGGAGAAGACTGATCAGAGATGCAGCCAAGAGGCCCATGATTACTCTGGATGAACTGCAGAGATCTACAGCTGAGGTGGGAGAGTCTATCCATAGGACAACAATCAGTCGAACACTTCACAAATCTGGCCTTTATGGAAGAGTGGCAAGAAGAAAGCCATTTCTCAAAGATATACATAAAAAGGTCTCATTTACAGTTTGCCACAAGCCACCTGGGAGACACACCAAACATGTGGAAGAAGGTGCTGTGGTCAGATGAAACCAAAATCGAACTTTTTGGAAACAATGCAAAACGATATGTTTGGCGTAAAAGCAACACAGCTCATCACCCTGAACACACCATCCCCACTGTCAAACATGGTGGTGGCAGCATCATGGTTTGGGCCTGCTTTTCATCAGCAGGGACAGGGAAGATGGTTAAAATTGATGGGAAGATGGATGGAGCCAAATACAGGACCATTGTGGATGAAAACCTGTTGGAGTCTGCAAGACACCTGAGACTAGGACAACAAGACAATGATCCCAAACATAAAGCAAAATCTACAATGGAATGGTTCAAAAATAAACGTATCCAGGTCTTAGAATGGGCAAGTCAAAGTCCAGACCTGAATCCAGTTGAGAATATGTGAAAAGAGCTGAAAACTGCTGTTCACAAACGCTCTCCATCCAACCTCAAAGAGCTCGAGCTGTTTTGCAAAGAAGAATGGGCAAGAATTTCAGTCTCTAGATGTGCAAAACTGATAGAGACATACCCCAAGCGACTTGCAGCGGTAATCGCAGCAAAAGGTGGCGCAACAAAGTGTTAATGCAAGGGGACCGAATAATTTTGCACGTGCCACTTATTTAGTTTTATTATTACAAAAAAAGTTTAAATGATCCAATAAATTTCGTTCCACTTCATAATTGTGACCCACTTGTTGTTGATTCTTCACCAAAAATTTAAAATGTTATATCTTTTTGTTTGAAGCCTGAAATGTGGCCAAAGGTTTAAAAGTTCCAGGGGGGCGAATACTTTCGCAAGGCACTGTATGTATTCAATAACAAAGGTATAACAATGCAATTCTTGCATTGAAATGTCTTTGAACTATGTGCTTACTGACATGGGTATAACAATTTTTGAAGGTATATGTCTTTGAATTGCACGTTCTGGTGCAATAACACAGCAATTTTTTTGCAGTAAAAAACATGTGGATAAAAATGGCTTTATTTCCATAAAATGCTTTTGCTGTAACTACCCATTATCTTGCAGAAATATGCAACACGTTCAATAACATGGGTGTAGTAATGGCGTTATTGTTAATAAAATACTTTTGTTGTAACTACCCTTTATCTTGAAGCAAAATGCAACTAATGGCTTTTTTGTTTTAACTACCCATTATTTTTTAGCAATATGCAATGTGTTTAATAGAACAGGTATGATAATGGCATTATTGCTTTAAAATTTGTAACTACCTGTTATCTTGCAGTAATGATTTAATGACATGGTTATTATAATGGTGTTTTAGCTGTAAAATGCTTTTGCTGTAAGCACCCATTATCTTGTAGAGATATGCGACACATTCAATAACACGGGCATAATGCATTGATATGTCCAATTACAAATGGTAAATTTAAAGGGGTTTTCTGAGACTTTTAAACTGATGACTTTTGCTCAGGTAGGTTGAGGTCTGCACTGTTTTATACTGATCTTCAGGACAGGTCATCGGTATCTGATCGTGGGGGATCTGACACCCGAGACCACCGCCGATCAGCTGTTTGAGAAGGCATCGGTGCTAATAGCAGCACCCTGGCCTTCTCGCAGCTTAACCCAGACCATATGACTTCACCTTCATGAAGACTGAGCAACTGAGACTTATTAAAATGAATGGGGATGCGCTGTGATAACATGTGTAGCCGCTGTACAATGTACGGCGCTGTTCTTGGTGAACTGAGAGAAGGCTGCAGAGCAAATGTGAGCACCAGTGCCTTCACAAACAGCTGATCAGCGAGGGTCCCATGAGGAACCTCCACCCATCAGATACTGATGACCTGTCCTAATGATAGGTCATCAGTGTAAAAGTCTCATGACTTGACTCTGTCCCTATCTGTAGATATGCTTTCACTGATCAAAGTCCCTGAAATACACCAAATTATATCTCCTCATTCTCTACCCATACTATCCTTATAGTGTCCTAAACAAATTCTAATTTTACTTGTGTCCAATTCATGTTTTTTTCTGGTGCACAGCTCTTCATCTCCATGCGTGCATATTTCTGTCATACCAATAGTACACAGCATTTCAACTGGTGATTACGATTACAATGAAATATCTACAAAATTTTAGAATAATTCAACAAATGTATATTTTTCTCTACTGTGTGTGGTATTAAATGGCTACAATCCCTAGTCAGAAAGAACACAGAGAATGAGAAAGCAGCCTTCATGTCTTCCTGCTGTGCAGTCCTTCTCAACTTCATTCCATTAGGCAAATGAGACTATAATTATCACCCGCTGCATGAAAAATTTCTGCTAATGGAGAGCATCTGTTAATATTAGGACACAGACCGGAACCATTAGGACACAGACCGGAGAGCATTAAACGAGCTAAATATGTGCCACTGTTCTATCTGCATGCAATGCAAAGATACAATTGTTCAATGTCATCATGAATACTCTACTTGAATTACTTGCTGCCAACTATATCGTATAATAAAATTAAGCAAAACTTTTGTCATATACAAACATCCTTTTCCATAAGACACAGCTAATGCATACTGTACAAGAGCGGAGAATGAAACAATGGGGGAAATGTACTTCATTACATATTACACCATCTCTTTCCTGTCAGCCCCTCTCTTATCACCTACATATAATTTCATAGCTCTTCTTACTGTTTCCATTCCTTTGAGAAACTTTTTTCTGGAAAAGTTGTTAATTTGTACATTTCTATTTCTCTTTTATTGACCCAACAATGATAATTAAATTCAAAGCGAATCTGTCACCCTGATTTTGGACCATTATTTGCAGTAATACATGAGAAATCCTGCAGATATGGAGTCCAGAATATTATTTTTTTTATTTTCCTACTGCCCCTCTCTCCCCTGGCATCCGCGCTCAAAGCTGCATTGAAATGTTGTCATATTGTCATAAGTTCTCACCATTACATTAGAACAGCACAGCAATCCAGACTGTGTATTTCAGTGCAGCTTTCAGAGCTGACAACAGAGGAACCAGTGACAGATTCCCTATAACCCCATAGTTACCACCAATGCACCCTATGGTGGTCATTAAGGGGCCTTACTTTTCATGCCGACCCGCGTCCTCTGTTCAAAAGAGAGCAGGAACTTGGCTCTCACATGAGAGCCAAGCTCCTGCTCTAACAGCCTGGACTGGCAGGAGTGCTGATCCAGGCTTTTTAATCCCTTACATACCACGGGCAATGGCACCAGCCACTTGTAAGCAGTGACAGAGAGAGCAGACTCTCTCTTCCTTCCATTGGCACCCCGCAATTGCGATTGCAGGGTGCAGATGTGAGTGTAGGCAGGCTGGGACCTGATGTAGCCCCCAAGCCTGCCTTGAGTGTTCCCCACCAGGCTGCACCAGAGAGGGATGTATTGTATTTTAGAAGAAATCAAAAGATTGCCTGTTATCCCCTTGTGGGACTATTAAGTGGTTAAAAATGTTTAAAAAAAGCTTTACAATTTTGAGCATAATTTTTTTAATTCGATTTTTCAGCTGATTCAGACAAAAATAGACATGCTGATTTCAAAACTGCAGTTAATTTTTTTCTATCACATCAGGTTTTTTTCTCTACAGCTTATCTTAGTGCGATTACTCTAGCCTGGATCGGGGGAAGCACTAGTGCTCTCCTATTGGCTGAGAGCGAATCTCTCTCAAGTGAGGAGAGGTGGAAGATGACCTTGGTGACCAGCAACAGGTTGTTATTTGTCTAGGCTATTCAGTTATACATGAGACAGTGTGGTGAGAGGTTGTGTGCCGCTCTTTATAGGGAATTGTATTTGGAAAGTCGGTATACAAGGCACAGAATTACTTTTTTTTCTTTTTTAATTTACACACTTATTTACTTTCTTTCAGATCACCACTGCCTCTGCTATTTCTCGACATAAGTGCCTAAACAGCCCTGACTCCTTTTGTTATATCTGTGGCAGTTTCACTATGCCCAAGGACGAGCATCAGCGAATTTGTCAAGCAAACCTATTTTGCATATTTCAAAGAAAAACTTGATGATCAAGTATTGAAACTTGATCACCAGAGAGTTTATGGATATGAACGAAGGGAACACGTGATAAGTTGCCATTTACATAGAGAAATAAAAGTAAAATAGAGTATCCTAGTCTACCATTAGCTATATGTCCAGTGCCTTATTCAGCTGAAATCCTAGTGCCAGTTTTCATTGAACTACCCTCTTTTAAAGACCTGGAATATGGTGAATAACTAAGTGACAGCAATGATGAATATTTTGAAATGAAAGATGTCCCAGTTCATAAGGGATTTGATAGGCATGAATAATTTGACACAAGAGTTATTACCAAGAACCTGTTTCTTTTGTGAGGTCGACAGGTTTCAGCTGAAGTCCCCCATAATAACAACCTCGCCAAATCTATTTCCCTTAGTATATTTTCTATGGACTCTGGTATATTAGGTGGCTTATAACAAACCTCTATCACTTATACCTTCCCACAATTTGAGCTTTAGACAGGACTTTACATAAAGGCAACCCCCCCCCTTCGGTTTTTATGATCCTTTCTAAACAGACTGTAACCCTGTTCGTTAACCACCTAGTCATAGCTATCATCCAGCCATGTCTCAGTTATTCCCACTAGTTCTACTCATTCATTACTAATTTTAGTTCACCACTTCAATTAGTCAGGCTTCTGGCATTAGTATACATTCAATTAAGAGGGTTTTTGGATACTTTTTACCCTACACCTCTCTTTATAAACTGTTATAGTCTCTCCCTCCATTTCACTCCCAGTTTCATTACCTTGCCCCAGGTCACTATCTACATTATCCTCCCCTCCTGTAATGTAATTAGAGATGAGCGAATCATTCAAAAAATTATTCGCCGAACATTCGCCGAACTTTTCCTAAGATTATTATATACGATGAATAGATTTGTTGTATTTGCGTACAAAATATACGTTATTATGTGCTATTAGCGAACATTCGCGCACTAATAACGAATAGAGTTGATCGAATCCTAAAATATTCGGGGATTCGGAATTCGGCCCGAATTTTCCGCAGGATTCGTGTAGGTTCGAGCCGAATCACGAATCCCATTAAAGTCTATGGGAGATCCGAATATTTTTGCAGGGGCCAAAGGTTCTGCACAGTCAAGTTTGCCCCAACATGTGAAAACCTCAGAAAAAGATGGAAACACCTTGGAAATGGATAGGAAACACCAGGGGCAGCATGTAGGGATGCCTCTGAGGCTCCCTAATTGCACCATTTTTTCTAAATCTGGCCAATAGTCTGGTGATGACCCCAAGGCAATTTTCAGGGACACGGTAATGGTGACCCACTTAAAAATGCTGCCTGACAACCTGGCGGTGAACCCCTTGTCTTTCAATAAGATTGCAGTGTAAAGCATGGTGGTGAGCCTCAGTATGACTTTTTAGATGGAGATTGCATGTGGTCACGTACTCCCTGGAACCCCATAGTCACCCCTTCTCTGATGTGCTACCCCAGAACATTCTCTGCCCCAATTCGCAAGACCTTTTGCAGTCTCAGTGTGCTGACAGTGGGGATTTACCAGTGTTGTCTGAGGAGGTGGTGGACAATGGCGAGACACAGGTGTCGGGGGGTGAGGTAGTTGAAAGTGAAGCAAGTTACAGTGGGGACTCCTTGGGGGGACTTTCTCATGATGGGACAGATTCAACTTGGGTGGATCAGGCACAGGAACAGATCAATTTGTTTTTTTTATTGTGTTTATTTAACTTTTATTTAGCACAAATAACCACAGGGATATTTATTCGTTCTCTTCGCTGCGCAGTCTGGCGTTGGGGTTCGTCACTTTGATGGCGAGCTGTGCCGCTCTCTCCACAATGGTCTTTCGGTTCTTTGAGGAGACGTTGTGGGCGATTTCTGCACAGAAGGACTTGTTGCTCATCAACAGAACCTCGAGCTCCTTGACATTGTGGACCAGGAATTTGCGGAACCCTGTGGGCAGCATGTGTTTGGTCTTCTTGTTGCTACCGTACCCAATGTTGGGCATCAGGATCTGCCCCTTGAACCTCCTGCGGGCTCTGTTGTCAATACCTCTGGGTTTACGCCAGTTACGCTTAATCTTTACATAACGGTCTGATTGGATGAACTTCTTCGTCCGCTTCTTGACGATCCTGGGCTTAATGAGGGGCCGGAGAGCCGCCATGATACTGGTTCGGAGCGTCCGCCTTCTCCGCAGACAGCCCGAGGAAGAGAGCGGAACAGATCAATTTTAAGTGTGAGGCAACATCAGCACCACAACCGCTTGGGAGAGGCAGTGGGCATTGTGTTTAGAAAGGCTGATGGGCTTCCGTCAGCACTGTGTGTATAGAACCCCATGGCCTTTCATAAAAAATTTGGTTACAAAGCCGCATGACTCCTAAAAAATTGTTTTTAGAAAGCCGGATGACTTTCCTGAAAAATTGTTAGTAGGAAGCCGGATGACTTTCCTGAAAAATTGTTGCATATGCAACTCAGATGAAGAGGAGGAGGAGGAGGAGGAAAGCAAGCAATTTAGGAGGTAGCCTGAGGTGGGGATGAGAACTGGGGGGATATCCATGACCTGTTCATCTTGATGAATGTGAGGATGTCGGCGTTGTCGGTGGACAGGCGCATCCGTTTGTCCGTAATGGTAACCCCGGCGGCACTAAAAACCCTTTCAGACAGTACACTTGCAGCAGGGCAGGCAAGCACCTCAAGAACGTACTGCGCAAGTTCTGGCCACCTGTCCAGCTTGGCCAGCCAGTAATTATATGGAGTGGAGTTATTGGTCAGGACGTTGGTCTGGTCCGCGACATACTCCCTCACCATCTTGCGGTACTGTTCCGCTCTGCTCTGCCTGCCCTGTGGCTGTGTCGTACTGTCTTGCTGGGGTTTAAGAAACTTGGCAAAAGCATGGAATAGTGTACCCCTGCCCTTGGCGCCTACACTGACTTTCCCCCTCCTCTCCTCTCCAACTTCAGCCACTGCAGTCCACCCCCTGTTGCTCGACTGGTCTAGAAAGGCCTGTAGCAGTTTCTGAACCAGGGCCTTGTGGTAGAATGTGACTCGGGTGCTCCTTTCCTCCACGGGTATAAGTTGGGCAAAGTTGTCCTTGTAGCATGGGTCAAGGAGGGTGTACACCCAATAGTCATTGGTGGACAGTATCCTCTTGACCCGGGGATCACGACAAAGACAGCCAAGCATAAAGTCTGCCATGTGCCCTACTGTGCCAACACGCAAGCCTTCAGCCTCCTCACTTAGCGGACTCTCCATCTCCTCCTCCCCCCCTTCCTCCGACCCCAATTCATCCTCCTCAGCCCATACCCGCTCAACAGGTAGCATGGAATCACCCCCTGATGCATGATGCCTAACAGTTTCTCCCTCCTCCTCCTCAGTTTCGCGCTGCGAAACTGACAACAGTGTGCTCTCAATGTCACTGTCTTCCCCCACCTCCTGTGACACTGCTGAATCCTCAGATCTTAGGTTCCTCAAGGAGTTCTGGATGAGGCACAACAGAGGGATGGGGACACTGATGATGTGTGCATCACCACTGACCATCTCTGTTGCCTCCTCAAAGGGACCTAAGACCTGGAAGATGCCAGCCATCCACGTCCACTCCTCAGCATAGACATGAGGAAGCTGACTGGCCTGACTACCACCTCGGGGGATCAGCCGGCAGTCTACAACTGCCCTGCATTGTTGGTACACCCTGGCTAGCATGTGTAACGTCGAATTCCAACGCGTGGGAACATCACAAAGCAGCCGGTGAACAGGGAGTTGTAGCCGCCCTTGCACAGTCCTGAGGGTTGCGGCATCGGTGGTGGACTTGCGAAAATGGGCCCATATGCGCTGCACCTTGGTGAGCAACTCACTCAACTGGGGGTAGGTCTTGAGGAACCGCTGGACCACCAAGTTGAGCACGTGGGCCATGCATGGCACGTGAGTCAGCCCATCAAGATGCAGAGCCGCCACCAGGTTACGCCCATTATCGCAGACCACCATTCCTGGCTGAAGGTTCAGCGGCGCCAGCCACACATTGGTCTGCCCCCTGATGCCCTGTAAGAGCTCTTCAGCCGTGTGCCTTTTATCCCCCAGGCTCAGCAGTTTCAGGACTGCCTGCTGCCGCTTCCCTACCACAGTGCTGAAACTGCTGGCCATCGAGGAAATGAGAATTGACGATTGGGGCATCACTGCCACTTTGGAGGAGCAGGAGGTGGAGGAGGAGGTGGAGGCATAATGTGCCGGAGACACACAGTCTGAACTATGTCCCGCAATTCGTGGTGTGGGTAGCACATGTGTAGCCCCACGATCGGTCTCTGAACCAGCCTCCACCAGATTGACCCAATGTGCCGTGAGGGAGATGTAATGTCCCTGGCCACCGGTACTCGTCCACGTATCTGTTGTCATGTCGACTTTACCACAAACCGCGTTTTTGAGAGCGTGGGCAATGTTCTCAGACACATGCCGGTGCAGGGCGGGGACGGCACATCGGGCAAAATAGTGTCGGCTGGGGACAGAGTAACGGGGGGCTGCCGCCTCCATAAGGTTGCGGAAGGATTCTGTCTCCACAAGCCTGTATGGCAACATTTCCAAACTAATCAGCTTGGCGATGTGCACATTTAGAGCTTGCGCATGGGGTGGGTGGCTGCGTACTTGCGCTTGCGTTCAAATGTCTGCGGTAGAGACAGTTGAACGCCGCACTGGGACACATGAGTGGAGGAGAGGGAGGGAGATGGAGCTGGAGGGGTCCTTTCAGGGCTGGAGGCTGCAACTTCCTGGCTTGGACGAGACACAGTTGCTGGACTAACTGTGTCAACGTCACCAGCTGACAGAAGTGCAAACCATTTGGTGGGGTGTTTTCTCTCCAAATGTTTGCGCAGGCTACTAGTGGTCAGGTTGTTGCGTTTTGAACCCCTGCTCATTGATGTGTGGCACAGCTTGCACACCGCCAAACGAGGATCGGCCTCATCATCCTTAAAGTACTCCCAAACTAAGGAGTGGCGCATAGTACGGGCTGGAGCGTGACCTCTAGGAGCACTTGGGGAAGTAGTGACTCGGCTCTGGCTTCTCCCTCGTCGCAGCCCTCTGGCTCTCTCAACAGCTTGTGGTGCTGATGTCGTCTCACAGTCTGAACCACTGCCTCCAGTTGCCTCATCCACCCAAGTAGGATCTGTCCCCTCATCATCCCCCAGGTCTTCCTCAGACTCCACAGTGACGTCCCTGACAACTACCTCAGACAACAGTGTCTCGTCGTCATCTTCCACCAGCTCCTCAGACGCCACTGCTAACTCCCGACTCTCATAACCCGGAGACAGCAAAAGGTCCTGAGAATCAGGGCATAGCAGCTCGTCCACTGGCACATCAGGGAAGTGGTGGCTGAAGAGTTCCATGGATAAATTTTGTCCGTGGGACATACCCCTAGAGGGTTCTGGCTGGGGAGAAGGAGGGCGAGTTGGAGGACAGACACCCTGGCTCAGAGAAGTCGACTGGCTGGATGAGGGGACAGACGAAACGTGGCTGGACGTTGCTCTCTGCAATCCACTGAACCACCTCCTGTTGTGTTTGGGGTCTGTCAGAGTTGTTAGGACGCTGCCCTACCAACTTCTGGAGTTGACCAGGCACCCTGACCTTACGTGTTTCCACTGTACCCACAGCAGCCGGCACTGTGTCACCACGCACACCACGGTCATCACCGCTGACCACAGCACCACCACGATTCCCACCTCTCCCTCCACGACCACCTCTTCCACCTCTCCAGCTCTTCCCCCTCTCCCCCTGACCCTGGCGGTTCTCCATGTGCACAGTAGCAGTATTATATTATTATAATTGTAAAGATTCAATACGGTATCTACAGACTGTGAGGTATATAGCAGGCTGATGAAATTTTTTTTCCAACTCACTGCACCGTGTATTACAGATCAATGAAATTCAATGGACAATATAGATACGCAGGTAAAATTATTTTTCACACCTATCCCAAAAAAAAAAATTACGCAGTTTTACGCAAATAAAACTGGAATCTACAGATCAATACGGTTATCCTATAGACTGTGAGGTTACTATAGCAGGGCTGATGAAATTTTTTCCCAACTCACTTGCCCACGTGTATAACAGAGCAGTAAAATTAAACGGACAATATAGATAGATTATTGCAGGTAAAATTATTTTGGACCTATCCAAAAAAAAAATTACGCAGTTTACGCAAAAATAAAACTGGAATCTAAGATCATACCAGTATCTATAGACCTGTGCAGGTATATAGCAGGCTGATGAATTTTTTTTCCCAATCACTGCCACCGTGTATTCAGATCATTGAAATTTAACGGGACATATTAGATACGAGGTAATATTATTTTTCAACCTATCCAAAAAAAAATTGTACGCAGTTTGCGCAAATAAAACTGGAATCTACAGATCAATTACGGTATTCTATAGGACTTGTGAGGTATTATAGCAGGCTGATGAATTTTTTTCCCAACTCACTTGGCACCGTGTATTCGATCCAGTGAAATTCAACGGACTTAATATAATACGCAGGTAATATTATTTTTCACACCTATCCCAAAAAAAAATGTACGCAGTTTGCGCAAATAAAACTGGAATCTACAGATCAATACGGTATCTATAGACTGTGAGGTATATAGCAGGCTGATGAAATTTTTTTCCCAACTCACTGCACCGTGTATTACAGATCAGTGAAATTCAACGGACAATATAGATACGCAGGTAATATTATTTTTCACACCTATCCCAAAAAAAAATTTACGCAGTTTGCGCAAATAAAACTGGAATCTACAGATCAATACGGTATCTATAGACTGTGAGGTATATAGCAGGCTGATGAAATTTTTTTCCCAACTCACTGCACCGTGTATAACAGAGCAGTAAAATTCAACGGACAATATAGATAGATATGCAGGTAAAATTATTTTCAGACCTATCAAAAAAAAATGTACGCAGTTTGCGCAAATAAAACTAGAATCTAAAGATCAATACGGTATCTATAGACTGTGAGGTATATAGCAGGCTGATGAAATTTTTTTCCCAACTCACTGCACCGTGTATTACAGATCAGTGAAATTCAACGGACAATTATAGATACGCAGGTAATATTATTTTTCACACCTATCCCCAAAAAAAAAATTTACGCAGTTTGCGCAAATAAAACTGGAATCTACAGATCAATACGGTATCTATAGACTGTGAGGTATATAGCAGGCTGATTGAATTTTTTCCCAACTCACTGCACCGTGGTATAACAGAGCAGTAAAATTCAACGGACAATATAGATAGATATGCAGGTAAAATTATTTTCAGACCTATCCAAAAAAAAATGTACGCAGTTTGCGCAAATAAAACTAGAATCTACAGATCAATACGGTATCTATAGACTGTGAGGTATATAGCAGGCTGATGAAATTTTTTTTCCCAACTCACTGCACCGTGTATTACAGATCAGTGAAATTCAACGGACAATATAGATACGCAGGTAATATTATTTTTCACACCATCCAAAAAAAAAATGTACGCAGTTTGCGGCAAATTAAAACTGGAATCT